>JAWNNK010000481.1:0-264615 GCA_035045065.1 Hirtodrosophila trivittata
TTAATGTTTTTCACCTGTTTTACTTTTGGGTTTTTTCTTTTTGTTAAGAAGCAAAGAAACAGTTTACAAAATTGGAATAATGACTTATTATTGCACTTTTTTTAAATAAAATAAATACTGGTTATAAATGAAATAACAAAACAAAGACGCATCAGATATTGCCTCTTCTTAGGTTTATAAATTGTTCTGGTTCCAGTCAGAGGCCTGGCCTATCTCTTTGCATGTATCTGTTTACTTGTTGTTCCACCGTTTCCAAGCTGAGATCACGTTGAAGAGCAACTCCACGAAATGAACCATTCACATCCTGTCCTTCGCCGTAGACACTTGATTTGAAAGGTCTGAATCTTCTTTCTGGCCGATGCAGCAGCCATTCCCAGACTTCAATCCCATATCTCCAAGTGGGCGCTCTGCAGGCTCTAAGCGTGGCTTGTATCTGTGGCTTTATTCTTGTCCTTTTATCTAGGATTACTCCCAGATACTGCGCCTCATCTGCAGCTTCCAGCACTCTGCTATTAGGCCACACCTCCTGTAGCAGACATTAATGCATTTTGCGTCATTTAGTAGAATATTCCATCTGCGAGCCGAACCCAAATAATATTTGTTTTAGATGTTTTATTCAAAAAGACAACTGTTTAAATTTTTGGTTATCAACAATTTGTTTGACTTTATTTGAACAAATTTTATTTGGTTTGAGAAATTTGCAAGCAGCTGCGTAAACTTTGTGAATCTATATAAGCCCAACAATTCGGTTATAGCTTATCATTCGGTTAAAAAGTAACTCAAGTAATGAGAACCTACTATATTATCCTTAGCTGTGCTCTTTTGGCCATATTTATTTGCCATATGCCAGTTGCTGTGTGTGAGGAACGTCCTGTGACGACACCACGCAGTGAAGACCCACGGGAAGTGTGGTGTCAGGGGACCAGAGAGCTTGGAGGTACAGTTGGTGGACTCATAGACGTATTGTGTGGAATCTTGGAGAGTAATATGGACATTGGATATTGAGGATTTGGCAAATAATACCTAACTTGTTTTCGAATAAAAATCTGCGATTGAATGTGTGCTTTAATATAACATATCGAGCTAAATAAACTAGGCTTCAAAGCTGATGGCTAACCTGAAAGTATTGGAATCTATAGTCGAAGTATCTGCAGCTCTGATTTCACAGATAGTATCCACTAGTTGGGCGTATGACACACCCTACACCCAGGGGACACTAATTGAAACCCTTTGGTGTGCAGCTGCCTGCTCTGGCAACCCTTTGCCTACTGTTTTCCATCTCCTTTGCTGCACACATCTGCGTTTAATGCACTTTTGTCTGCAGCCGGTTTTCACAGTGATTCCCAGCCGGAAAATGCTCACAAAGGGATACAGCCCTGTAGAGCCCTATACCCTTCTATATTGAGTCAGTTATCAATGGCGCCAACTGCTCCTGCTGCTGTTGCCTTATCCTAACTGTTAAGCTTACTAATTTTAAGCAGCAAACTCTCCTCCCTGGAGCTTAACTCCACCCACACCCAATCAGGCGATGGCGTTGCCAAGCGGTTCTCAATTTTCCATTGCGTGTCGCGTCTGCCAAAGTCAGTTGTTGTTGCTTTTGGCCTGGCTTTCAGAGTCATTGCCAATATGTCGAGCTGCTGCTGCTGCTGCTGCTGCTGGTGCTACTGTCACTGCTTCTGGCCTGCCAGTAAACTGCTGATAATTAATATTTTATGCACACGTCTGCGTTGATTTCTATCTTTATTGTTGTTTGTCTGCCACCAACTCGTCCTGGCTTCAGCTTTGGCATTGGCATTGGCTTTTCTTCTTTTTGCCGCCATTGTTTGCCCAGTGGCAACGCCTTTCAATGGCTTTTCATTTGGAAAATGTCTGCACGATGTGCGGCTGCGGTTCATTACACTTTCTGTTTAGCCACCAGAATTGCCCATTCTCTGTGTGGGTTATTAAAAGTCTATTAAAAATTCACGTTCAATGGCTTTTTTTTCTCTTCTCCTCATACTCTATCGGCGGCCCCATATTTGCCATAAATTAAGTGGAAAATCGAGCCACACTTATTATTCCGCATTGTGTTCACGGTTTACCATTTAAGGTTTACACTTTACGCTTTACGGATTTCGCATTATTTTTTATCACACTTGGCAATTTGTTTGCCTTTGGGCTTTGTCAGGGCCAAAATGTTTGCCAGGGCATGCCTTATCTGTACTTTCTGCGACTATACAAGCCGGAAATACTTAACTTGCCAGCCCAAGTATCTTTACCTATACAACAAGTAGTTTCAATTTTCAATTTTCAATTTTCGATATTTCCATTTGAGCAGTCGCTCACCTCAGCTGACATTAGGCAGGTGTTTGCCCTGTGGCTCCACCTCAACTATAACATTTCCTTCTCATGTAACTGCTACTACAAGTAGCTTCTTTTATTGCAATGCACTTTTAATTTTCTTGACTTCTGCCTGCCAGAGTGTGTGTGTGTGTGTGTGTGTAGCGGGAAAACGAGTGTGATGTGTGGATTTGATGGCTCTGTGAGTGCTGCTTAAGGAAATGATTGACAGCTGCTTCGATGTGCAGAACGAGCCACAGGCTCAACCCGACAAGATTATTGACAGACAAACTTCAATTCAACTTTATGGTAACTGGAGTACAGTTTATTGCTAGAAGGAGAGTTGAGGTTCAATCTAATCACAGTTCTAAGCACTTTAAATATGTAGAAAGAGAAGCTCTTCAGCTTATGATATTTGCATTCCATTTAGTACCAGCTTTTGCTGTATAGAAGTTTATTTTGATCTAAAAACTTATATATTCTTTTGTCTTTAAGTCTTTAAGTCTTGTTTCCCTGCTTAAATGTCAAACTAGAGTTGTTTTCCTTCTCTGTGCAGCTGGTCCATTAGCTTGTCATACATCATTTTGTAGTTGTTATGAAGTTATTCCCTTTGGGTAAATTAAACATTATTCTTCGACTACATTCTTCATTTACAGCCTCTGGTCCTTTTTCCTTCTCATTCCCATTACCATTCTCCATCTCCCTCTGCCTACCAATGTCGCTTAATTGCGCTCGACTGTAAACACGCATAGAGGGGGGAAAATGGAGCTGGAGTTGGATCTAGGTTGAAGCTGGGGATGACAGCGTTGGCATTGCATGCGTGGAGACAATTTTCATAGGAAAACCCAGAAGGCAAATGCTTAAATATTTTACTTTGGAAACGTTTTCTTGACTCGCCATCTAGTTACTTATTGATAGCCTCAAGTCGCTTGGACTTGGAAAACGCAGCTCGAATTCAAATTGCTGCATTAAATTTTAATTATATTTCTTTTATTTTTGGGAGCTGACAAAACAAAGCCAAAGTTTCATATTTCACGGCTCTCTACCCTCAATTGTTGTCCCAATGGAACCCACAAAGAGTTTTTTTCAGTCTGTTTTTAATTGTTTTACTGCGTTTCACATTAGTTGACAAATTGAACAATGAGTCGTTGTTTGGGTTTAACTCACAGAAAGAAAGGGTAGACGGGGCGGTCTGCGTGTGAAAATTAATGTTAATTGGCGTTTTATTGATTCTCTGATCAATTTGGGCAAGGGGAAGAGGCTCGGAAAGTCTGCCATATGTCGGACAGTCAACAGTTTCGGTTCCAGTGAAAAGCCACTTGAAGGCGACGCTACTGTCGTCTAATGTGAAATATGGCACCCAAACTAGCAAAAGGCCCAAGGCCCGGTATATCCACTTGAGATCATGAATTTTTAATGGTCCAGACACGCACACACTCACACACACGCGCAGGACACACACAGGACAGACAGGCAAGGAGCCCAGCGATAATAATGACAATGATTAGTGTTAAACGCGCCGCGTGCGCAATTTTCTGTAAAAGAAAAATATGTTTTCCTAATAGTTTTCAAGGCCCCACAATGTCCTGGCGCCTATGTTGTCTTTGGTTTTTGTCAACGCTGCATAATTAGACGCCTGTGTCAGCTCCTTTCCCTCTCCCTCTCTCTTACTTTCTTTCTATCTCTGTTGCCATATGGGTGCGTCTTATGACCAGACGACACTTTCGTTTATTTACTTTACGAGTTTGCCGAACGAACATGGACAGGCACAGGACACTCTGAGGGATGTAATGGTAATGGTAATTGTAACGGAATTGGGTTCGCTTATCAGCTGTGTTTGTTTAGGAAAATGTGCCTTGGACTCGATAAAATATGACACAAATTTCCACTGAAATTTAGGGAAACTATCATATGGTGTCATATGTAGATCGCTTGATAAGGAAATTGATTTCTGACTTCTTTCATTTCATATTTTCCTTTAATTTCTAATTATGTTTTCCTTCTGCTTTTGACTCGTTATCTTCAATCGTTTTAATTCAAGTTTCTTCTATTTACCCTTTAATTTTTTATCAGCCTTCTTCAGTTAAGTTCCTTTTTGTCCGACTCTTAACTGATATGTTCACTTCATTAAGTTAGCCACAACAGAGCATAGACCACTTCAAAGCCTCAACCCTAGCGTAAGGCTGTCCTCGTTCATATCTCATCGGGCGGCCACTTTACTGTTGACCAGCTTCCACTTTATATTTGTGTGGAGACCCGCACCTTGACAACAAAAGGCTGCTTTGAAGATGGACAGCGGCGGTGGTATCCCAATCAGCGAAACCCTTGATAAAAACAACACAAAGAACTGGAACTGGAACTGGGTTCGGGGTGCGGAGTAGCTGCGGAGTTAGGGTAAACCTATAGGAAAAGTATTCCATCATAGCTGCGTTTTTCGGACAGTTAAGAAAAGCGTTTTCATAACAATTGAGTTCCTGTTTTCTTTGGATCTTACACACACACACACACGCACACAATTCGTCATCAACAGTTGCTGTGTGTATGGGGTTTATATTGAAACTGTTCGGAAACCCATTTCTCCCCTTTGCCTGTGTCTCGCTCGATCGGCCTCAAGTGCAATTTTCAATCATGCAATTTTTTGCCCTGCATTTGTTGGCAATTGCAGCTGAGGCTTCGTTTTCCTCATTGTCCTCGTGCCAACTGTATGAGTGTATGAGTGTATGACTGTGTGTGTGTGTGTGTCTCTCCCTTGTCCTGTGATGCGCCCTTATACGAATCCTCAGCATCGGAGCAGCCAGTATGTGCGTGTGTCAGTCGCTGTCATTCATTCATGTGGCCGTCTGAAGGCTTTTCATTAAAAATCGTTTAATCCACGCTATCATTTTCCCGCTGCCTTTCTCTGCGTTTCTTCGTGTTTTTTTTATCCTTTGGGTCCTGCTACTCGATGTCGTCGTTATCCTGTTTCGACGTCCTCTTCTGCCTTCCCCTGCCCGCCTGTTTGCCAATTGCTCATTGATGCAAACGTCATTTGATTGTCGTCATTGTTGCATTGACAACGACGCAGGCGACGTCAGCAGCAGCAGCAGCAGCAGAAGCTGCATCAGGAGCAGGAGCAGGAGCAGCTCAGGCACAGCCAGTCAACCGGATGTTGGCTCTTCAATTTGTTTTTCATGTTTCATATCCTGTCACGCCACCTTCACCCACCCCCAGCCTCTCGCCCAGCGACATGTGTTCTGCGGTTGTGTGCACGGCGCACTTGAAACTTTTTTAACGCTCGGTAATTATTGGATTTGCCACGGTCCGCCTAATTATGGCACAGCACGTGGGAGCAGCCACAGGAGAAAGACTCTCGAAGGGAAAGAGAAGCAGAAACTGAATGTAGCAAACGTTGTCCTTGCATTAGCGCATCGTTGAACCGTGAAAATAATGGCCTCGACCTGGCACCGCATTGCAGCTGAACTGATACGAGGCGGAGGCGGAGGCGACACGCGGCCACTTGAGAGAGTTTTTGGGTGAAAGGCAAGATTATATCTGGTGTAAGATTCGCCCATTGAAGCCGAACAGAATCTAGAAAGATTAGACTGAAAGGATTCATAGAAATGCTCAAGTGTTCTCGACAAGATTGAAGTACGCTGGGAAAACTGAACTAAAACTGAAGTGCTGACAGGCTAAGATACTCTATCAAAATCTCAGGTAGATGTTTCTTCAGTTATAACCAACTTACCTGAAGAACTTATGCCAACTACTTTAATAGACATTTCCTTCTCACACCCCAAGCTTCAATTAACTCAATCGTGATAATTAATGTGCTGTGATTTTATTTCAAGATTCCGTCAAATATATCTCTATATCTCTAAGAACGAGCCCTGCCAAAACGAGCTCTACCAAAACGGGTTAGGCCGAAACGTGGCCTAACAAAGCTTGGCCTGAAGACGCGTGGTCTCACAAAGTTTCCTGAGCCTCCCGAGTTGAAGAGTCCTGCGATCCTGCCGAGGCACTTGCTGGTTGTTGCTTCAGGGGTGGCAGGCGTAGAGTCTGGAGTGGCAGGCGTAGAGTCTGTAGGGGCTGGTGTAGAGGCTGGAGGGGCAGTAGGAGCAGGTGTAGAATCAGGAACTGGCGTCGATGGAGCAGCAGGAGGAGGCGTAGGAGTGGCCGGTGGAGTTGTTGCACATTCAGCATTGCCGGCATTGGCAGGAAGAGTACAATCAACACAGTTGGGGTCAGCGGGTGCCACGGCACAGGTGACAGCTTCGCCCAGAGGAAGGTAGGCAATGGCCAGGCAGGCACAGCTCAGTACGAAGATCGAGGCTTTCATAGTTAGTTAGTTCAAGTTACTTCAAGTAGTGACTGATAATCCTCCTTAGATTCAAATCACTTTTATAGCAACTGGAGCCCTTCTGGTATTTCGCTAAGTGTACACAGGTGTTCCGGAATTCTATTTGAAAGACGTCATAGAACTGTCTGGGTTCTTAAGTTGTTTGTTTGTTTAGTTGTCTGTCAAAAGAATTGTACTAAGATATGTTTTTATGTAAGTTGTAAAATCTGTTTAAACAAACCAAATTAGTCGAAATATTTTAGGTGAAAGTTCTGCCAATGTACTTAATAATCCGGAAAGGTTTCGGTTTCTAATATTTTCAATTTTAGTTTGCGTTTGTTCGTTTGACACGACTTTCTCTTAGGGATTTTCTCGCACTTTTCGCCAGAATCATTTAAATTAACCCAACAATAACTTCCACCCATATGCGAAAATAACTTTTCTCTTTCTCTCGAATATCATAAGCGGCCCGCCAATTAAAGTCATTACCCGGGGCTATCATGTTGATAGTTGAGGCCAGGAGCCGATGTCAAGCGAAACTCTAAGCCCATCCGATGTCTCATGTGTCCGCTGTGTGTGTCTTGTGTGTGTCCTGTTTGTCCTGTGTGTTGGCGCTCGTTCGGAGCCAAACTCTAAGCTGCCACAAAAACTTTGGCAAAGACCCCAGCGCAACCCACCAAAACGCCACCCAACGAAAATCCCACCCACAAACGTTTAGCATACAATTAGCCCAAAAGGCAACGCACTGGGAAAGCCTGGCAAAAACTTCAGTGAAAATTATTAAAATTTTTCGTGTTGGGTCGTTGCTCGAAAGGGTTGACCATATGGAAATTAGCATATGATACCCATTCTGTGGGCTCCACCCCCAAAAAAACCTCCCATGGCCCAAGCTAAACATTACCTATCGTAAAGTACTTTAAGCTTAAAGTCGCTGCAGATTTGTGTCTAGTCATGTGACACGAACTTTAGTGTGTGTGTGTGTAGAAAAAGTCGACGAGTTATGATTTTCCATTTTCCATTTTCCACACTGAGTGGTTCTTTCTTACTTTTTTTTTATTTTATGGTCTATTTTTTCGACTGCTGTTCTTTCTTTTTCGCAGCGTAAATTTTCCACCTTTTACACATTTTACTTCCATTTGATTAGATCGGCTTTTTAGGGCGACACGTGCGGCACAGGCAGGAGGCAGGACGCAGGAGGCAACAACGCCACGCATCCTGTTTTGTTTTCCCGACTCCGCCTCTAGAAACGCTCATGGAATACCCTTTGCTAAGGGTATAACCAACATTGCTGTCAGCTGCTAATGAAACTGCGAGTTGTTTCCCTTCATAACAAAAAACAAAACTTCTTTTAAATAAAGTGAAAAGATCAATTTGAAATCGATTTCTTTTTGAGTTTATAATTCGGATATCATCCAAGTTTAGGTAAAGTTAGTACATCCACCAGTCGGTTTCCTGTATATAGTTTGTATCTTTTTTCGAATTTCTCTTTTTATAGAAATTTGCACGTTCATCGTTTGAGAGTTCTGAGGCTTATCAGGCGGCAGCAACTTTGTCATAATCAACATCAAACAGGCTCAGGCTCAGGCAGGAGCTATTATTATCCGGTGTCCGTATCCTCAGTACTCAGACCCTCTCAGCTCTCTCTGGCCTGGCATTTCTAATCATTGTGCTTAAAATCGACGTGATGTTTGGCTCATCTCCTGCCACAAAAAGGATGTCATCAGCAGGCGAATGTGCCACAGCTGCGGCTTGTTGTCTCTTGATTAAAATTTGTTTGTCATTTCGATAAGGTGCAAGTACAAGTTTTTAGTGTCGAATTCAGTTCAATAACCCAGCCCGGCCCGGCCGGTCGCTGTGCTCTATCAGTTTACAGAGAGGCTGAATCTAAGCCGAGGGGCTGAAAGTGCTCATCGCTTCAGTTTTTATGTCATGACTGCTTTTTTTTCTGTTGTAATTCTTGTCTCCCTCTTTTACTTGGCAAAATCACTTGTACTAAGCCCCACAGCTTTAATTTGGCATTTGCTTTTTATGCCTTCTCGTTTTTCGACACCTTTCATGGGGTGTGCACAACAAAAAATCAAACCAGAGGGCGTAATACATCATTAGACAACACTTTGTGGGTGACTTTGAAGTCTTGGGGCTGATGTGGTACATTTAGTTGGGGTAAACATAAGTTTGTCTTGACTGAATTTAAATGCCAGTTAACAAATAACAAAGATACTTTTTGAGTCTCATGAAATTCAAACTGATTTTGGGTCAGCTGCAATAAGTATTTGGAAATAAAATTTGCTTACAATAAGCCACAACTTCTACTAGGGTTCAACTCGAATATATTCTTTATACGTTTTATATCCTCTATACCTTAAAGTAAACGATTCCTTCAAACAATGCAGATACCTGAGATACCTCTACCTATAGAGAGTTCTAAAGATCAGTTTGAAGATTGAATGAATTGTAACAATGTGATAAAAAGTACTGTGAGTTATCTTTAATATTCCATCAATATGTACATAAAGTCTTTTTATTTTCTCTAAGAACGGCGGCCTCTACGGGAGCGACGACCACCGCGGGGTCCACCGAAGCGTTGTCCACCGAGGCGGGGTGCAGGAAAGCGAAGTCCAGACAAATTTGGTGGGACAATGTTTCCAAAGTTTCCCAGGTTTCCAAGGTTTCCAAGGTTTCCAAAGTTATCATTTACTGAGTTAAAGAGTCCTGCGATATTGCCGAGGCATTTACTGGTTGTGGATTCAGCAGCTGCATCCGTGACAGCTTCGCCCAAAGGAAGGTAGGCAATGGCCAGGCAGGCACAGCTCAGTATGAAGATCGAGGCTCTCATCTTAGTTCAAGTTCAACTCCAATTAGCGACTGATAATCCTCCTTGGATTCAAATCCCATTTATAGCACCTGAAGCTCTTGTGGTGTTTTCCCAAGTCTGCACAGATGTTAAAGAACTTTGTTTGAAAGACGTCATAGAAAATAGTTTTGGAATAACCGAAATGTCTGACTTCAGCAGCTGTTTGTTTGTTTAGTTGTCTGTCTACATCAGGTGGAAGATATCGAAGGTATACCATTATATCAAATTGATACCCTAACACTACTTCTTATTGTTCTGATTTGTTTTTTCTGGGTTTTCCCCAATCCTTGCAACAAATGATGGATCAAGTAAAACCTAAAATTAATTCTTATAATACCCCCAGAAGTTTTACTTCTTACCTGCTTAATTTCCGAATTACTTCTATAAATTTTATATTCAATTATTTATAATAAACTTTTATCTCTTAAACGACTCTAAATGAAATAAAAAAATAAATAAATATTTTCTTGTCATTTGTCTAATAAGCAAATCAAATTTTATTTTTGAATATATATTTAATCTAAATAAAAAAATAATTTTAATACGATAAAATGACACACTTCATCATATTTTAAGTAAACATTTCTATATTTTATTAGTTCTATCTTTTCTATTCAATTTCCAGCAAAAGAATTGCATATGGAGAAGATCTCTGGGTACCTTGAATTGACTTTTAATGTGTCGTGATTTTTTCTTTTATATTTCTCTCAAATATTTATAATACATATATATTTTATATATAAATATATATATTAATATATATATGTATATTCGTTGACTCTCATGAAATTAACTGAACTTTAAGAATTAAATATTCAATTTGCAAGCAGACTTTGAAAAGAATCTTTGCTTCAACTGCTAAAACTGTTTGAAATATCTGGAAACATAATTTCATTACTTTATGCCACGTCTTCTACCAAGGTGCCTACTAGAAACTATCTATACCATATCCCATACCACATACTCTTTATAGGTACCCTATACTATTATATCTTCTACTTTTTATACCTTCTCAGTCTGTAGGAAAGTTCTAAAGATCGAATTAAAGGTTGAATTAAACATGCCATATAAGGTGCTGTGATATTCTTTTTAATGTTCCATCAAATCAATGTAGATATAATCTTTATGCTCGGCGGTTGCCACGAGACCGTTGTTCAGCAAAGCGGGATCTACCGAAGCGTGGTGCAGCAAAGCGAGGTCCACCAGGGCGTCGTCCTCCAGAGCATGGTCTCAAATAGCTTCCATTTCCTGGTTTAAAGATTCCTGCGATCCTGCCGAGGCATTTACTGGTTGTTGCTTCAGGAGTGGTAGATGTAGAGTCTGGAGTGGCATCCGTAGAAGAAGAAGTGGCAGGTGTAGAAGAAGCTGGTGTAGACTCTGGAGAGGCTGGTGTAGACTCTGGAGTGGCATCTGTAGAAGAAGGAGCGGCATCTGTGGAAGAAGGAGCGGCTGGTGTAGACTCTGGAGCGGCTGGTGTGGAGTCTGGAGTGGCTGGTGTAGACTCTGGAGTGGCATCTGTAGAAGAAGGAGCGTCCTCTGTAGAAGAAGCTGGTGTAGACTCTGGAGAGGCTGGTGTAGACTCTGGAGTGGCATCTGTAGAAGAAGGAGCGTCCTCTGTAGAAGAAGCTGGTGTAGACTCTGGAGAGGCTGGTGTAGAATCAGGAGTGGCATCTGTGGAAGAAGGAGCGGCTGGTGTAGACTCTGGAGCGGCTGGTGTGGAGTCTGGAGTGGCATCTGTAGAATGAGGAGTGGCCTCTGTAGAAGAAGGAGCGGCAGGTGTAGACTCTGGAGTGGCATCTGTAGAAGAAGGAGCGTCCTCTGTAGAAGATGGAGCGGCTGATGTAGAATCAGGAGGAGCAGGTGTAGAATCAGGAACTGGCGTCGATGGAGCAGCAGGAGGAGGCGTAGGAGTGGCCGATGGAGTTGTTGCACATTCGGCATTGCCGGCATTGGCAGGAAGAGTACAATCAACACAGTTGGGATCAGCGGGTGCCACGTCACAGGTGACAGCCTCTCCCAGAGGAAGGTAGGCAATGGCCAGGCAGGCACAGCTCAGTACGAAGATCGAGGCTTTCATAGTTAGTTCAGGTTACTTTAATTAGTGACTGATAATCCTCGTAAGATTCAAAACACTTTTATAGTAACTGAAGATCTTGTGAAAGTTTTCTAAGTCTACACAGATGTTCCGGAACTTCATAAGAAAGACGTCATAGAAAATAGTTTTAGAAAGCCGAAAGCGGTTCTTTGTTTGTTTAGTTGTCTGTCTACATTGGGTTAAAGATGTGTTCGTTACACAAATCAAATGTGGCTAATGCCAGTTGTTTGACTTAATGTTATTTTTAAACATAGTTGGAACTTTTGTAGGTTAAATACACTTTACATTTAGTCAATGCTTAAGCAATGTCATGTGATACGATTTGACTATCAATATAGAAATAATACCTATACGATAAAGTCACACACTTGAGCATCTGTTAAGTAAACATTTCCATCTTTTATTGGTTCTGCTCCTTCGAAACAATTTCAATCAATAGAATCGCATGTGGAGCAGATCTCTGCGTTCCTTGAATTGACTTTTTAATGTGTCGTGATTTTTCCTTTAATTTTTCCTCAAATATATGTGGTACATACATATTTTTATATATATATTTTTAAGCTCATCGCTTCCATCAATATTTCTGTGCATATTTTTCTCAGTCTCGTCAAACGTTTAGCATATTCTCTTTGTGCTGTTGTGTTCTGATTTGGCTTCAGCTTCTGCTGCGCATTTAATGGTGCTTCGTGTCCTGGGTGGCTGTTGTTTCCATTGTTGTTGTGCTCATTTTAACTACAAACAGCACAGACAATCACAGTCACAGGATAATACCAACACTAAGAAGAAGACGAACAGCAACAACAACACGCTGCCAGTTTTGCTCCATTAACAAAAACAACAACATCAGCAGCAGAAGCCTCGCATAATTCCATGTAGACTTTGGGCTAAAATGGGGTCTGAGGTAAGTGAAAAGCAAGGCGGGGGAGGGAGAGGGAGGGGGAGCACCCAGTCTGGTTTATAATGCGCGCCGCTTCACTACGCTTATTATTTGTAGCATACTTATTGGGTGGGTGGCTTTTTAAATATGCATAAAGAAAAGCATAGCACACATCTCGGCGCTGTCTCGCCTGCCTGCCTTACCATGCCAGGTCTTTTGGCGGGCAGGGGGGGGGGGGAGGACAGGTGTGTGTGGGGAGAACACATATTTGTCTGGGGCTTTGCATTATGCTTTGCGATGTCGTCCTCTCTCTTTTACCTGCCGCTTTCTTTGCCGCTTTCACCTGGCGGCATCTTTTCTCTTTCCGCTTTATTTGGCTTATTAAAATTTCACTTCATTTTTCTGTTTTTTTTTCATATATATCTTTTTTATTCAACATCGTGAAATTTTTTTATAGCATTCACTAGAGCTCATACACTTGTAATTATGTCGATATATATATGTATATATATTATTATTTTCTGGCTTTGAACTGTGATTGCATTTTTGACTGCTGCTTGACTGATATTTGACGACTGATTGGGCTACTTTATAGATTCTTTGGGGCAGCAGCAGCAGCTGAAACACACACCTTGAGGCACGTTTAAATTATTTATAATGTCAACGAAAGGTGGGGGAGAATCTCTTTGTGTCTCAACTGTCTTTTACTATAAAGGAAATTCTACAAATTAAGGCAGACAGATAAAAAGAAAGAACTTATTTTCGTATCTTCAAGCAATGTATTGTGGTTTCTGCAGACAAACAGCAACAAATTAGGGCAATTAAGAGATGATCTTCGCTTGACTTTAGGCAAATTATTTAAACTTTAAGATATAATACTGAGAAACTGAGGAGTAGTACATATTACTTTAAGTTCTAGAGTAAGTTATGGTACTCACAATTCCCAGAAACGAGTGAAATTCTTTAAGTAAAGAGATCATAATTCTACAACTTCCAATGGAAAGCTATGGAAACTGAAATAAGATCAAGAATTGAAGATATCATTTCCTTAGAAGAAGTATACAACTATTATTTTTTTTCAAATTTAAATCTTTATTCCTTTATTTGATTGTGGGAAGTGATGTTTCCTTTACCAACGTGATCTTCTATCCATGCGTCCACGTCCTCTGCCGC
Organism: Hirtodrosophila trivittata; assembly: GCA_035045065.1. Taxonomy (NCBI): domain Eukaryota; kingdom Metazoa; phylum Arthropoda; class Insecta; order Diptera; family Drosophilidae; genus Hirtodrosophila; species Hirtodrosophila trivittata. The sequence goes on from JAWNNK010000481.1 coordinate 13,634, forward strand.
CGCGTCCACCACGTCCACCGCGTCCGCCGCGTCCACCGTGTCGGCCGCCCCATCCACCGTGACCGTGATGATGGTGATGATGACCATCCCTATCTGGACGGCAGTTGCAGCCTGGCTTGGTTGTCGATGAACCGGGAGCTACTGTACTTGGACCAGTAGGAGCCTCGGTAGGTGCATCGGTGGGTGCATCGGTAGGTGGCGCCACAGTTGCCACACACTCCACATGGTTTATGTTAATGGGAAGCATACAATCAACACAGTTTACGTCGGTCGGTGCCACGGCACAGGTGACAGCTTCTCCCAGAGGCAGGTAGCCAATGGCCAGGCAGGCACAGCTCAGTACGAAGATCGAGGCTTTCATCTTAGTTCAAGTTAATTCAATCGGCGACTGATAAATCTAGTTGGATCTTTTGCACTTTTATAGTACTTCATCTCTGGCTAAGATTAAGATAAATCTACACAGATGTTTCTGTTGCCAAATATTTGCGTTTTCTCGCGAATTTAAACACGTCATAGAAAATATATTTGATTAGCTGCAAATATTTTATTTTTGCACATTTTCGACTTTGATTGTTAAGTTTGTTATTTAAGATATTTATATATATATATATATATATATATTATATATATTAACGTCATTTGTCTTTAAAACAATAATAAAATAATACTCAAAATAACAAATAATACAATAAATGGAAACATTTTTTTTTTTATAAAATATAATATTTTTTTCCTTTCTTGATTATTTTTTATAATTTCATTATTTAATATTTATAGCATCCTTAGATTTACATATTCCAGAATGTAATTCAGGGGGTTACATATATCAAAAAATGTAATTAAATATCGGATATGTCAACTCTCTTTAATTGGAAAAGACAGCAAGAGAAATTCGTAGGAAGACAATTAGTTTAAACTTCTAAGTAAAAAAATCCGATATGTTGCCGATGGTTGCTCTAGTAAATATATAAAGTATAATGAAGTTATTTATGGATTATATATGTCGTATAATATGATATGGTCAACGCATTCCTTTCAAGTCTTCTAATTTATTCGTCAACATTTTCTTGATTTGTTTATCGAAAAAAAGTAAAAATATTGATTAATCGCTCTTTACTCGTACTTTGTCATCTCTAAAAAAACGTCTTTCACGAATAGATTACGATAAAGTCATTTTATTATATTTATATTATATATAAAGAAGTCTTGTTAGATTAGACTAGATTCAACACGTATTTAGTCACAAGATATATAGATATATATATAGATAACTTTAATAAAATCATTTAATTATTAGTAACATATCAATTGCATACCTATATATTATATCAATAGAGTCAAATTTGAATATATTGTACAATGAGAAGGCCTCTGCACAAGAATTAATTTGTGTACTGCAATATATCAAGGAAGAAAGGACTTTTAATATATATCCTATTTACTATAAGATGTCACGACTACATCTCAGGATCATGTGAAGTTCTAAACTCAGCCCAAGAAATTGCTTTATTTAAAATACAACTACTAGTATTTATATATATATTATATAGTTCAGTAGTTCCTTACAGGTTTTTATTTCGTATTTTACTTTGGTCGACAAATTTTTCCTTTAACTAATCGAATTGCTTGAAAGATACAATTGTACGACTTCGTCCACAAACGGGTTTACAAATAAAACCATTGAATAGAAAACTCTTTTATCAAAAAGCAACCTCCCTTTGTAGGACTCATCAGGAAAAGTTAAGTTATATATACCATGAATTGGGAGTATTGAACTATTAGCCCATTGCTGAGATTCTCATTAAAAAAGTCGCAAATCGATAAAATAAAACAAAATCAATTTTTTTATAAAAATTTATTGCTTAACTCCACATATAAAATTGTACGAAGCGATATTTCGTTTAACCACGTGATCTTCTCTGCATGGATCCGCGTCCACCACCGCCATTGCGTGATCCGCCGCGACCGCCTCCGCTTGATCCACCACGTCCACCGCCGCTTGATCCACCGCGTCCACCACCGCTTGATCCACCGCGTCCACCACCGCTTGATCCACCGCGTCCACCACCACTTGATCCTCCGCTTGGTCCACCGCGTCCACCACCACTTGATCCACCGCTTGGTCCACCGCGTCCACCACCACTTGGTCCACCGCGTCCACCACCGCTTGGTCCACCGCGTCCACCACCGCTTGATCCACCGTTTGGTCCACCGCGTCCACCACCGCTTGATCCACCGCTTGGTCCACCGCGTCCACCACCACTTGGTCCACCGCGTCCACCACCACTTGATCCACCGCGTCCACCACCGCTTGATCCACCGTTTGGTCCACCGCGTCCCCCACCGCTTGATCCGCCGCTTGGACCACCGCGTCCACCACCGGGTCCACCATCGCGGGGTCCACCGCGTCCACCATCGCGCTCATCATCGCCTTCATCATCGCCTTCATCATCAAATCCTCCATCGCGTTCATCGTCACGTCCTCCATCGCGGGGTCCTCCGCGTGGGCCTTCGCACTCCGGATTGTTGGGTTCCACGTCGCATGTGACTGTCTCTCCAAAGGGAAGGTAGGCTATTGCCAGGCAGGCACAGGCCAGAACGAAGATCGGGGCTCTCATCTCAGTTGATGCTTCACCAATGGGCGACTGTTAAATCTTCCTCGCCTCATTGCACTTTTATACAATTCCAGAATGTGGACAAATTCTGATAAATCTACACAGATGTTCGCGAGTTTAAGATGGCAAATATTAGATCTTATTTTAGAAAATTTTTATTTGAAGAGTTGAAGGGTAAATAATAGATTTGGGTTGTTGAAATAAAATAATTCCAAGTTTATTTAAATATATATTTAACTAAAAAACATTCAAAGGGAGAGAAAAACTTTAGAATAAGCACCAAAAATATATTTTTTAATTAAGAAATTAATTTATTTTATTTTTGGGATAGTCAGTGCAATAATCGGCTTAACGAACAATTAAATAAATTAAATAAATACAAAAATGTAAAATATTATATTGAAAGCAGCTTTAAAAAAACTAATTTGAAATTGAGGAAATTTTTAAAATTATATAAATTTTATTTATTTATTTAGAGTCGATTAATAGCAGTAGACTTTAATAAAAATTAAGTTTAAAATACAAATAAATTACTATAAATTTATATATTATTTCAATATTAATATTGAATATATAAACGAATAATAATAACTATAAAATAAATAAAATGTCTGGGGGTATTTATATATATATATATTAAAACATTTCTTTCATGGATTGGGAAAAACATAGAAAAATCCAATCAGAGGGTAGAGAAAAAGAGACAAAGACAAGGCGAATGACAGAGGACAGAATAGAAAGTGAAGGATTAAAGGATAGAGTAGCTAAGAAAGAGATTAATTATTTATACTAACATTTAACTATTATATATACTTTGATTCTGGTTCGAAGTACCCAAGATATAGTTATACTATATACACTCAACGCAATCTTTACTCAATTCGCATTATTATATATAAATTTATATAGTACATAATTGTACGACCTCGTCTAGAAAAGGGTTTGCAATCAATATCATTAAATAGAAGCCCAAACTCTTTTGTCAAGAAGCAACCTCCCTCATCAGGAAAAGTAAAGTTATACTTTTATATACCATGAATTGGGGGATTGAACTTTTAGCCCATTGCAAAGTTTCTCATTAAAAAAGTCGCAAATCGATAAAATAAAACAAAATAGATTTTTTTATAAAAATTTATTGCTTAACTCCATTTATAAAATAGTATGAAGCGATATTTCGTTTAACCACGAGATCTTCTCTCCATGGATCCGCGTCCTCCGCCACTGCGTCCACCACCTCCATTGCTTGACCCACCGCGTCCACCACCGCTTGATCCACCGCGTCCACCATCACGGGGTCCGCCGCGTCCACCATCGCGTTCATCATCACGTTCATCATCAAATTCATCATCACGGGGTTCTCCGCGTGGTCCTCCACGTGGTCCGCCGCGTGGTCCGCCGCGTGGTCCGCCACCGCGTCCACCACCGCGTCCACCATCTCGTTCATCATCACGTTCATCATCGCGGGGTCCTCCGCGTGGTCCACCGCGTGGTCCACCGCGTCCACCATCTCGGGGTCCACCCCTACCACCTCTTCCACCCCGGCGACATTCCTTTCCGGGACGGCAGGTGCATTCAGTCACCTCAGTATCAGGAGCGACTGTTGTTGGGGGCGCTACAGTTGTCGGACATTCCGCATGGTCTGCATTGATAGGAAGGGCACAATTGATGCACTCCGGATTGTTGGGTTCCACGTCGCATGTGACTGTCTCTCCAAAGGGAAGGTAGGCTATTGCCAGGCAGGCACAGGCCAGAATGAAGATCGGGGCTCTCATCTCAGCTGATGTTTCACCAATGGGCGACTGTTAAATCTTCCTCGCCTCATTGCACTTTTATACAATTCCAGAATGTGGACAAATTCTGATAAATCTACACAGATGTTCGCGATTTAAAGATGGCAAATTTTAAAAACGTCATTGAAGGTTTTTATTTGAAGAGCTGAAGGGTAAATATTTAATTTGGATTGTTGAAATAAAATAAAGTCAAATTTAAATATATATTTAATTCTTATTTAACTAAAAAACATTCAAAGGTGGAGAAAAAATTTAGCAAAATAATATAAAATATATTTTTAATAGAAAAAATATATAATGAAAAAGAAAACTTATTCACAAATTTCAAATATGAAAGAATGACTAAAAATTTATATTAATATTAAATATTAATCAATAATTTTATATAATGAAAAAGAATAAAATGTCTGGGGTATTTATATGTGATACAAATTTGTTTCATGGCTTGAGGAACAACCAGAAAAACCCAAAAAGATGAATAAGTATTTTATATAAATAAATTAAATAATAGTTAAAAAGCAGAGGACAGAAAGAATGAGGCAAAAGACAGAGAACAGAATTGATTAGAGATTAATTATTTCTACTGAAATATGCGGACTTAACTATTAAATACCCTGACTCAGATCTGAAGTATCCTAACATATAGTTATACTATTATATATACACTATATATATGTTATATAAACATTCAATCTTTACTTAATTTGCATAATTATAAAAAAATACATAAACTTCTTCAGTATGATTCATAGATCTTGTATGAATAATGTTTATGAATAGTGCAAAAAGTATTAATGAACAATGGGAACTCAGTTAGTTAAACAGTTGCTAGCAACGTGTCTTGGCTTGTTAAATAAATATTTGGCTAACTCATTTTTGAATTGGCTTTAAGCGAAAGTTTGCCAAATATTTGAAACAGATGTTTAAAAATTAACGCACGCGCTGTTAAAAAGACAAACGAAAATAATTACGAAGCAATATTTATAGAATTTAAATAAAATAATATTAGTCGAAATACGTAAATTTGGTTAAGCTATAAATAGATTATTATTTTTGCCAAAGAAAGGGAATATTATTTGGATTATTTTCGAAATTAAATAAATATATGGAAGCTGTTTACTCAGTTGTAATTTTGTTGCTTTAGAATGTGCGCAAGAGATATTTTTGTATAAAAAGCAAATAAATATATTTGGATACCCTTTAAAATACTCTAAATTCGGCTTTAAAGAGTTGATTGCAATCGAATGAGCCTTTTATTGACTTTCATTCTGGAGAGACGCATACTAATGTCATAATTTTTGAATAGAGTTCGCAGACATAGTAAAACTGCAAGGACCTTTTGATAGACTCATGGACATCAATAAGCAGCAATTTCAACGCTATCAGAGCCATAACATGAACACAAAACCTGAAAGACATTGACTAATAACTTATTTATGAACCGGGTTTATTGTTATGACTATAACCCAGGCACAGCCCTGGCTAGGAACAATAAATACACGCTAAACTTTTCAATATTGATAAACTTTTTCTGCAGTTCCGAACATTGGCAAAAAAACCAACAAAAAAATAGAAAGAAAAGAAAGGAAAGGACATACTCGTATAGCCAAAAGGAAAGAACAAAAATGATGTAGAAAAACAAACGGCAGCCGCTTCCGTTGGCCGCCATAACACCGGAAATAGCTGCATGCAGACCCGCACACACACACACAGACACACACACATGCACACGAATACCAGGAGACAAATGCCATTTACAATTTTTGTACATAAAGCCGCTTAAGCAGCACTCTGTGAGCCCCTTCCCCTCGCTCCCCACCCTCGACATGTAATTTGTTTTTATGTCTGCCCATATACGTGAGATAACGCGACGAGTTGAGCTCTCTCTTTTTTTCTCCTCTTTGTATATCCTGTCTCCATCAAAACTAAAACTGGGCATGCCACACTTGGAGAGAAGTAGGTAACAAATATTATATATATACTCTGGATGAGCCTCAAAGTCGCTTGAGAACAGCTCAAGCTTATCAAAAATGATATCAGATTTCAATGTCAAAGTTTCAGTATATATAATATATATATATCTTTTATTAAGATCTTTTATTTATAGAAAGTTACTGAGGAAAAGAAAAAGATATATATATACTATAGATCCGCCTCAACATCTGCTTCGCCTACGCTCATTCCCGCAGAAGCTACCAAAGTCGCTTGAGAACAGCTCAAACTTATCCATCAGATATGAAAATATCAATGTCAAAGATTCAGTATATATAATATATATATTCAGTATATATAACTATATATACTATATAGATACAAGATCTTTTATCTATAGGCATATACCATGCAAAAGTTGCTGAGGAATAAGCAAAGCCGCTTTTTCTATATAATCTTGTTTAAGTATTAAAGTTTTTGTCTACAGGGTATCTGCCTGTCGTATACTCTCAACTAGCGTATCTCTGCTTATATTTCCCCCTTTTTGTACTCTTCTTTTCGTGCACACAACTTCGATTAACATTGGCAACACTCAAAGGGAGATCATGGACAGAGGGGTGTCAGGGGTCAAACCGAAACAACAAGTGGCAGACGACGCGACGCGCCGGCAAACGGCTAAAGGCTCTGCTTCTGGTTCTGGCTCTGACTCCGAGTCTGGCCCTGGCCGTGAATTCCATATATAATTTTCGACGTGGCCTCCTGTCACCTCCTTTGGCAGGGCGCAAAGTGAAAAATATCCTTGCCGCGTTGTGTTGCATTTAAAATTGTTCGCTAAAAAGCATCGAACGTATTGAACTTTACACTTAGAGAAAAAGGGAGAGAAGGAGAGGAGATAGAAAGAGAAGGGGAAAAGTTTTTTGAAAAACTGCCATGCCACAAGCGCGAGTCGCCTCCGAATGGGTTGCAAAAAAGTTGCACTTCTGTGAGACTGGGCGTGGCCCTGTTTTGGCCGCCCCCCGCGACAACTGAGCAAAGAGCATCGAAGCTGCCGCATTTTGACATTAATGGAAGGTTTTTCTGCTGCAGAGCTCGAAATACAATATATATTAATATTGCCAGACGTGTTTAGTTTTAAACGGCACATTCCACCGAGGAGGGGGATAGCTGCAGGATATACTCCAGGATGGAGTTGGCTGGCAGAGAGCTTAACTCGTGTTTATAAATTTGTTGATTTTGCTCTAAGAAAGTGTCAAATTGTGTGCATAGTTCAGCGAAAGAACTGAGTTCTAATAAAAATCTATATTAATGGAGTCTGCTTAAAGCAGCTGAAGTTTCTTTTCAAAGGGATTCAAGTGAAACTGTTTTCTTTTAACTAATTACTGCAAAGCTGGACCCAAAACTTGCTAAGCAATACGTAGAGAGTGTAAGAGAATTGGGTCAAAGGTTCATTGGACCCATTGTTTATTCATTTGGAGACCTATTCAAATGTTCAGCCATTGAACTTTACAGTAGACTGAAGTAAAGTTCATTAATTAGAGGGGTTGCTGAAGATGCTCAGGGAAGTTTTCACAAGAAAAAAAAAAGAGAAGAGAAGAGAACTTGAAACCATTTGAGGCAACTTCACTTTCACTCAACGGGAATTTGTTTTATTTGATTTGATGGTCACATTGCGTGACAGTAATTACAAAATAAATGCAAACATCTGCAGCGGATCTCATGGAAACAGACGCCAGCCCGGAGATGACACGCCAAGCCAAGGAAAAGGGATGCGAGAAAGATCCGGCAGAGGGTTCGTGTTGGTCTACGGATTGGGATTGGGATTGGGTTGGATATTTGGTATGTGCGTGCTGCATATGTGTCCCTGTCTGGCCGGGTGTATGGGTGTATGGGTGTGTGCTGTGTGTGTGTGTGTGTTGTTGTTGTTGTTGTTGTTGTTGGTGGTAATTCGAGTAGTTGTATGATGCATGCAGCACTTGATGGATTGGCCTACGGTTGCAGTCATCTTGGTGGAGTTGGGAGTGGAGAGTTGTTTGTGTTTGTTTTCAGTGTATTCTATTACATGTGTAAGTTGCGCTTAAGTTTTTCCAAGTGTCTTGTGACAAATTTGACAGCAGCTGAGACCAATTGCTCAAAGTTTCTCCCACACTTGCACCTTGCAGCAACGGGGCCATGCATCGCTTCATCTATCAATCAGGCGATGGAAGGGCAATCATAAAACTGCCATTAAGCCGGCGCCCTCCCAGACGAAACTCTATCATAAATCTTGGCCTTAATCTTTAAAAAACAGTTGCCTGCAACCTTCGCCTCGTTAGCCCTGTTGCTGTTCCAACTGCTATTAACATATTGTTTACTTTGCCCAAAATCCAAACAGATTTTCCATTATCTGCATGTGCAGCAGCAACGAAATGAACAGCAGCTGCAATCGCAGGGAAGCCCTCTCCCCTCCAGCCCCCTGCCAACTTTCATTGGTTTTGCAATTTATCAAACGTTTTTCGCTAACGGAAACGGAAGCTGCCGGAAGCTGCATAAAGTTACGTGTCGCAGGGCGAAGCGGAGGCTAATGGCACTAATAACGCACCATAAAATATTAATAATAATGGACAAAATGTATAAAAAAATAAAAGCTGACTGCCAGCACATCCGCTTGACCAACGTCCAGCAGAATAGCAGTCCCCAATATGAAGTGTCTTTGACGAGCGCACAAAGACCTCAGCGTTTCCGCTCCCCACACGCCTTTCATCAGACGTCACCAAGAGGCAAAGTTTGCACTCGTCCACCTACACATACAACTCAAGAGTGTATGCTGTGTGTGTGTGTGTGTCGAGTGTGTGAAGTGCTGTGTGTTGGACATTTTGATTAGCTTTATGCCTGGACGTATGCCGGAAATGGCAATACAGCGACAAGAAATATTTGTGCAAGGCTTTAAGTGCTTGCCTCTTAGATATCCTTTAACTTAATGAAATATGCAAGAATTTTACTTTGTAAAGAAAGCTAAAACTTATTTAAATATTAAAATAATAAATACATAAAAGATTTATATAATTTTATATAGATTTTGTGTCAAATTTAGTTACTTTTGCAGCTTGCCTCGCGCTGGCCTTTCCAGGGTATTTGAGGCGAGTTGGTGCCCAGTTTTCTCGTCTAATGCCGAAAATTCAAATCACAACGTTCGACTTATGAAAAGCACTCGATATGCAGCAGGTGCACAGGCACAGGTAACGGCACAGGTGGAGGCAGAAGTCCTGCAAAGAGGCGACAGGTGCCAGGCGCTGCCCATGGCGAGACAGCTGGCAGACCCACCCACGCATCCTGGCCCCCAACTCATGTGTCGACTCGCAATTTGGCAAAAAACAACAATAAATATCGCACATATACACGCACGCCCACACACTCACACTCGCACACACCTACACCCACACACACACACACACACGAGGCAAATTGCTTAGCATACTTTACGGCTTCAATTGGCAATTGGCAGCCTTTGAATTTCGTTTCCCGGCACCTTTTTTGCTCGACGTGCCACTGGCAAGGCGCTTGACATGGTGCTAGAGGATGGAGGGCAGATGGGAGGATCAATGGGAGGACAATGAAGCTGAGGGCGGGTTACCAGCTGCCCCCAAGCACAAAGCCTGGCGCCTACCTGGCAGCTGACAACTTGGCAAGCGTTTTTGTTGTTGTTCCTGCCTGAATTTTGCCTTCTTCTATTTTTGGCCCTCAGTTTGAGGTGCGACTGGCATGTTGCGGCTGTTCGGATTTAAAGGCGAATACATCAACGAGAGTAGTAACTAAAGTTATGGGAAATTAGGAATAACATTAACTAACAAAACACTGCAAATTTTCAAATATTTTGTGTATTTTTAAAAATTTCTTTTTATGAAAGAATTTCTAGTTAAAAAAAGGTTTTTCATATTTGATATTAATTTTATGCCTTATAATTTTATCAACCAAAGTTTTTATTAAGTTTTTTTTAGTACTTTACAATATGAAAAGTACAAACTAATCGTAGTTTGGGCAACTTCTTGAGCAGCTCTCGCTATGCTGGCTGTCTTTAGGCTGCCTGTCAGCTGCCGTTTAACTTCCGCCTACTCATTCCCACACACTTGCTACAACCGCCTACACACATACACAGCACATCACACACACATACACTCGTACACACACACACACACACACACACTCGTAGGCACGCTTAGGGACTGCGTCAGTTTTGATTGAAATATTGACGGCAATTTTTGCATAGTTCGACGATAAGTTTAGCAGGTCGCTTCCCCCACCACGATTAGACTTACCGAAAACCACCTGAAACCACCTCGAAACCACCCACTAAACAAACCTAACGGTTATATGTGGCCCATGTGCAATGGGAGTAAGAACTCCAAGTGTGCAGCAGGCAGTGCGACCCACTCAATCGACTCCGAGAAACAGCTTATGACAGCTTGCCTTATTATAACTGTCAGGCTTGTCGGGTTATTAGAGACCCTTTTCCTCTATTTCGATGGCGACCTTTCATAGCGGTGGGTGGGGTAGGAGGCATCGGTACCTACTCGTAATATCTTCATTAGGCTGCCAGTCCGAGGCAGCTCGCTTTGTTCTCCTCGCACGACTTTAAGCGATTTTCTATTTGTTTTTCTTTTCTTTTTTTTCTCTTCTCTTTTCAGGCCTCATGACAGGGCGACAGCTCAGGTGTAAAATAGTTTGCCACGTCAGTTGGCAGCGTTTTTCGTTGTTGTTGTTGTTGTTGCTTTCATTTTTTCTTACAATTTTCTATTTTGTATTTTCTTTTCAATTTTGCTTTTGTTTTTTTGCCGCTCCTATTGATTTTCCAACACTTTTGCTTGGCGCATTTCTTCATAAATGTCAGAAAACACTTTGATGTCTTGACTTTAAGACAACCCATCCACACGTACTCACACCTACACACACACACCTACACACACACACACACCTACACACACACACACACACTAGTTACATAGACAAATAGATGCATATGAGATATGAGCTCTTAAGAATTGTATTCCTCCTTTTTCTATCCATATTTCTTCTTTTTTTTTTGTCGGTCACATGTGGCACTTTGATGTGGTTCGGGGTCTTGTGGCAGATTCTTGTCAAGTCACGGCTTTTAAACCCAGAGCTGGGTTCGGGGTTCCTTGTTCGGGTTATTTTGTGGGTGTTGCTAAGTATATCTTGGGATTTGTGTATTTTTACAAATCATTTTAACTAATTGTTTTGGGCCGAACGTCCAGACAGTTGAATATCCTTGAACTAAAGGTTAGCCATGGATTTTGTGCCAAGGTCATGTGCCTTTTCCCTACCTCCGTTTTATCACAAGGTTTGGTAAATCCTTTGCGAATCAATAGAAACTCATCAGACAGTCCATAGACAAAGTTTGAAAAGATTTAAAAGAATTTATCAGCCAAGACACACGGTGTGAACAACTAATTTCAAATTCTAAACTCGTGTGCGCTAAAGATTTTCCAGCAAGTCCCAAAGGTTGAACTAAAAGAAAATTTGAAAAACAAAGAGCCGAAAGAAATATAAACTAGAAGCTAATTAAGTCAAAGAGCTTAGGGGAATATAATATAATAATTGGTTCAAGTACTTTGCCAATATCGAGTCTGAATAGCTTAAAGAATTAACCCAAATTTAACGAGAGATTAAGCAGAGTTGCGACAAGTTGGCAGCACCTCATTGACAAGTTGACAGACCTAAAAACTTTGCAGACTTGCACTTAACCCCACATATGATAATCATATCTTATGTGCCACAGATCATGTGGCATCACTCAAAGTTTACGTATCAAAAACTTAGCTACAACAAAGATAAGTAGAAAGTATAAAAAAAAAGTTGCGGCAATTGCGAAGAATCGTCTGCCCCCTCCCCCTCCCTCCCTTGTTGATGAGACACTCCACTGTTTACCTTCAATAAAAAAAAAACGCCACGTTTATATTTCGAATTTCTCATTGATTATATTATTTTCCTCGTTTTATTAAGTAAACAATCTGAAATGCATTTTTTTGTTTTGTTGCCTTTGTTTTTGTTTGTTTGTTTGCATTGAAAACAATTTGAAATATTTTCTTGTTTGTCTTGGAATTTTGAGTGTTGAGCTGCTAAGCTTTTGGCGCTGCAACTTTTGACAGCATTTGATTGAATGTGCGGCAACGACGCGTCGCTCTCTTGGGGATTAGCGGAATGTGTGATATGCACAGTTATCTTTATGTGGGGGGGCCCAGACCAGTCCAGACCAGACAGACACCCAGTTGGCCCTAATTGGCCCTCGCAAAAGGGGTTAGCCGCGTGGCGGGAGACTGGAGTTACCCAATGTTTGAGGAGCTATTACAACTGCATAACACTCTGCCAGAGTTCGACGTACATTTTATAACTCAGATTAAATTATCTTCAGAGCATTTGCGGCATTATAAAATAAGAAAAAAAATCTTACAACATAAATTTAAATACTCAGATTTTTAGAGTAAGCCTTAAGTATGTCTAGCTGAAGGCTTAGAGAGCAGCAATTCAGTCTTTATTTATTTAAATTCAACAATAAAAAAAGTTCAGCAGTAAAAAGCTAAAAATGGTATAAAGAAAAATTTCTAGAAATAAATTGAAACTATTAAATTTAAACTGGAATAAAGAATAAAAAATATTGAGCATTTAAAATTTGCAATTAAAAGTTAGAGATATTCAAAATAAATATATAAAAAAAATGGCTAAAATATCAGAAAAATTATTACATAAAATAAAATTAAAAATAAATGAATATAAATAAATTAAAAAAAATAATAATATAATATATAAAATATAAGACAATTGTTAGATTTGTTATCAAAAAAGAATAACAAATAAAGGGAACTCCACGCGGGAGACACAAGCCCACCCCACTCCCACCCAGCTGTAAATTACGTGTGCGCCTAATGCTTATCAACAGGCAGCTGGCACGCGCTCTCTGTCAGCGCTCTCTTAAGCGGCCGCAGCAGTTGGACCGCAAGCCAAGGCGTTCAGTCTTATACGCAACGTTTTGGCATTGGAACACCGCATAAAGAGAGAGAGAGTGGAGTGCGAAGAGCACAATTTGTGCGCTCTTACGACTGCTCTGCTCCATTCAAAGTAAATACAATGTAACGTTAAGTTGTTTGTTTTTTTGTGTGGGGGCGCTATATGTAATCAATAATATTAAATATTTAATGCGAAAGGTAGAAAAATGTATTTTATATGTAAATTTCAAAAAAATTCCAAAGTATGTATAAAAATAAATATAATTTTTTTTTAATAATTATTTATATTTTATAAAAATTATTAATATATATTTTTAATTTTTTTTATTTTTATAAACATAAACAAATGGGCAAATTTACCTGTGCATTGAGGCACCTGCACTGCCCACTTACAGATGCCGTCCACAAGTGACGAATAGGTTCCACATGCAACAACTTACAAGCTCTTCGGCTCTCTGCAGCCTTCGTTGAGTTGCGCGCTGCCGCTTAACGAGCGACGAACGGTAAAAGAGTCAGATACAGGTGCAAGACAGTGGGTTCTCTCGACTAGCGCTGGCACCTACACACACACAAATTACATGTTATGAGTGCTGCTGCTGCTCTTCCTCGGGTCCTAATTCTCTCTTCTTCTATCTATATCTCTCTCTGTCCCTCTCTTTTTGCATTGGCAGCAGGAAACGTCGCAAGGAAATGGCAAAATGTTCTACGTCCACTCGGCTCGTATGTGTGCGAGCAACTGTAACGGTGTTCTGTATATCTCTATCTGTGTGTGTGTGTCTGTATGTGGATGACATTGCGCCGCTCGTTGGGGCAGCGCCAGTTGTCGGCTAACGGTAGTCGTTGCGAAACTTTTGCTGGAGTAACGTGTCGCGCAATTGAAATTGGCGGCGTTTTCAACGTCCAGCGTCAGCGTCAGCTTCGTCGTCGTCGTCGTCATCGTCGTCGTCGTCGTCGGCGTCGTCTTGAATTCACGTACTCGTACTCGCGAAATTGTCTGTTCTGTTCACTTTTGTCTGTGTGTGTGTGTGCGTATGTGTGCATGTGTGTATGTGTGAGTGGGGCTGCCAATTAGTGTGTAACAGTCGTGCAACAGTCTCGTGTCCGTGTGCGTCTTTCCATGTGTGAGTGCCCCATGCTGTGTGCTTCTGTGTGGGGCGCCGCCAATTTCATCCTAACAAAAATTTATTAAACATTTACTTCCAATCAAAATCCAAACAAATCGCGAACCGAAAACCGAACAACCCCATCGACAGAACCTTTGCTAGGTAAGTTAAAGCCCATCAACAATTTTGTGTTTTTTCTTTCTAAAACTTGTAACGATCTTTTAATTCACTTTGTCTGCCCCGTCGACGTCATCAGGGGAGCTCCCAAGTTTGTTTATTTTTTCTCTCTCCTTTCTTCTTCGACGAAAACTTTATCTAAATTCAATTTTGACTGGGCCCACGAAATTGCCACCCAGAGCAAAATAAAATAAACTCGAGCAGCCCACAACGCACGTTTATGGTCATTAAACCGAATTAGATAAGTTAAACGATGTCTAATGTCAATTTAATTATGTGAAAATAAAACCCGTGGCTGGATAGTGGCTGTCCATAGCTACCCTTAAAGCACGGCTATATCAAAGGGTACACAGAATTCGGCCAAATGTTTGTAACCGAACTGAAGTAGATATCTATAAGCTGCTATCTGCAATAGGATAGTTCCATAGTTAAAAGCTGGAGTGAAGAATTGTGTTGAGGGTACTTCAGGGTAGGGTATCTGGTAGTCGTTAAAGCACTTTCGAACTACGAAGATACGAACTGGCAATTGAAAGTCCCTTTCAGTTTTATTGACTGGGGAAAGTGAGGGAAAAGTTGCGATAAAAACTAAAAACAAATTGCGACTAATTTCAAACAGATTGCACATTGTGGGAAAAAGGTTTGGGGTACTCTGAGATATGAAGTAGATGACTACCATAAAGTAATCCTTATAAAAAAGCGATTTAAGAAACTAAGATCAGCTAGTTATATTCGATCTTCTGTACCACATATAAGTTTAGCTTAGATTATCTGGAAAACAAACAGAAATAAGACTTTAAACCTTAGAACAGATACCAAATCCAACAAAAGATACGACGTTCAAGCTTCTTTACATTGATCGCGATACTTCTATATATTCATATACAGAATAGCAGACATATATTTTATTTTCATACTAATGAAAATAGCTTTTAGTATGAAATATAATAAATAAATTAACAGTTTTTCATCTGATGACAAAACGATTCAAGATCGCTTTTACTATTCATTATCTACAGCTAATCCGAACATCTTTCCGAGCACTTTGTCAAACCGAAATGAGCTTCATTCAGCAGTTACTTCATCTCAGTTAGTAATGGTCAGTAGTCTGGGCCTAACCTTCGGCTCATGCTAATTGACGGCTTAAAAACTTTGACAAATATTAAGTTAAAATCGAATCGAACAACACAATTTGAAACGGCAGCTGTAAAAATCACATTCCGCAGCTGTTGACCCAAGCAAATGGGCGTGAAAACTTCTACGAAAGAGGAAAAAATGGCTATGCATAGTATTAAAAGCGAGGCTGTTAAAGGTGGGAGGTGGGAAATAGTACGGGGTAAATAGACGGGAAGCGTGGGAAATGGATTAATAGAAAAAACACGGCAAGGTCAGAGACGGACACGCCTCAAAATGACGTGAAGTGCGATTGCATTTGGCTTTAATTAAAAAGAGCAAAAGTGACTTTCCAAACGGTCTGCAGATAAAACTGCAATAACTATAAAGAGCAGTTTGAAAACGCAAAGGCGACTCGCACTGGGTAGAAATGGATTGTAGGATTGCTGGATTGTGGGATTGCTGGATTGTGGGATTGCTGGATCGTAGGATTGTGGGACTGGGAGGCACACGCGTCAATTTGTTAAGCGGGTCACGTACTCGCATTGGCCAACCCCGGGTCTATTCCTGCTGCCACTTCAGGCCTCTTCCGCTGAGTCTTGTTCCTGGGATATGCGAGTATTTCGCTTTTTTATTTTGTGTGTCGTCATCAACACGAAAATAAAAATCGAAAATTAAATTCGCTGAAAGTGGCAACAACTTTGCCGTTCTTCGGATGCTCCGCAAATCGATTTCAATAAAGTTAAATTTTGTGCTTTTATTTCACAGTCGTTTGCTTGGGACCTTAAAGGCATATCAATACATAAAACTTGCCAAATGACGCAACAAATTAAATGTCAATAATTTAAAATAATTACCAAACACACAAAGGGAGCGAGAATAAAAAGAAGAACATTTGGCAACAAATCTCAATGCCAACCGAATTTCAAAGAATTTTTATAGCTTTTTAATCTAATTAAATTGCCATAAACACGAACTGAAAATTAAACAAATAAAACTAAATCAATGAAAAATTTTACATTTTAAAGTTAAGCTGAGAAAACTGAAGAAAAACGTTGTCAACGGTCAGTGGGGTGAAAGGGTAGGCAGAGAGGGGAGAGGGGGAATGCAACTGCAGTTTTTATTATTTGTCAAACGGTTAACGAGTGCGTGCGCCTCACATGAAAGGGTTGCCACAAAGACAACCCGTTCGCTGGGGTGCGGCTTAACGGGATCTCTGCACTAATGACCTGCATTTTGCATGTGAGCAGCGACCCGTTTTGACTGAAAGAGCATGAATACATAATACTCCCATCATAAAGAGTCTAGAGGGGTGAGGGGGTGAGAACAGAAAACAATATATAAAACATAAATAGTGTGATATATGATAAAGAACTATAGCAAAGCTTTAAATAGGAACTGGATATATTTATATTTTAAATCTATAAAAGAATAACAAAAAGCTATCACAGCTATTGTATCTTTTTAATAAAGCTATTTTGATGATCGTATTAAACAAATATAAACAGTTTGGATATATAATCAGCATATTAATAAACATAGATCGGGTATAGAGGTAGCCTAATATTCTTTTGGATAGACTACAGAAACCAGTTTCAAATAACTTTGATTCGATTTGATTAAAAGATTTCGACACAAATAAGTTTCACTTTAGATATTTATTCAGCGGGTGCTCTTACATTTCTACCGATTACAATACAGATTATGTTATAACTATTGTTTGCCTATAGCTTTATGGCCATGACACTGGCTTTTGTGTGCGGCTCTGGCGGCTTGAACAGCACATTACCAGCTTCATCTTTGTAGTCCGCATAATCCTCTGAGTACACACACTCCATGCCAAGGTTGGCCATCAGCCGTGTTGAGTACAGACTGGTGCAGGTGGCGACCATCAGGCAGTGTCCCTTGGCCCGACCCACCTCTAACAGAGCTGCTACCAGGCGGCGTCCCAATCCTTGACGACACAAGGAAGAATCTACGGCCAGAATATGAAGATACAGAGATTCAGATACAGCGAAATGCTCGAAGAAATGGGATTTCCTTTCAAGGTCGGATAGAAAGTAATGAATATGCTCAATTAGTTCCGTTCGCTTATGCTCGTTGACCTCCAACCAATTCTGCTCCACGTCGCTGGGATTGATAGCCCCGGCGTATGCCACACCGACCACACGACCTGCCCCATTCTGATCGACGGCAACCAAAGAAGTGCCTTGTCGTATTAACGATTGACGATATTCTCTCATTGATGGTTCATCGGTGATTCGCTGATAATCCCCGGGTGTGTTGAGAACTGGTTCCTGCTTATAGAAGTGTTCACTCAAAAAGAGAGTCACCTCGTCGAAATCTTCCAATTTCATTTCGCGAACGATCGTCGTCATCTTGCGAGCTTCAGCGTCAAACTGAGGGCAACTAAAGAGCGACACCTCTCTTTTTTTGGGTGTGTGTTTATTAAGTGAGTTGATTTTATTAACCTTGATCACCCTGTGAACTGGTGATAGCAGCTGATTCAGTTACGTATATAAATTGAGTTAGACAGCTCCCTATAGGTTCTACCATATAACTTGTTCTTTGTAAGTGTGCGCTCACATATTAAAAAGCCTCTCTAAATAGGTCTAAAGTACCTGAATATATATATAGATATATATACTACAGTATATGAAAGTATTGTAACAGACACGTAAGTAATTACTCGTAAGTGCATATGTGAGTATACTTGGAGTGTAAGCGTCGACAGCGCTATTACTTCCCAGTTTATCATACTGTATAGAGTTTATACATTATATATTTGAATAACGTTCTATAGATGTAATCGAGTTTATCGTTTTAGTCGATTGGTGATGGATACCAGGTAGAATCTGCAATCGAGTATATCCAATTTCTACCCAACTTTGCAAGCTTTGCTCTCAAAATATGTATCTTATATAGATCTCTATGGATCTTGATATGGATCGTGTTATATATCGAGAAACGTTTACTATATAGTGCATACTACCCTATAAATATACCCTGTCTAAACTACATTTGTTGACATTGGTTCCGCCCCTCTGAGACTCTCCCATAACTTATATACAATTCGCTTCGATTAGCTTATCTTTAACTCAAAGAAAACTCAAAAACCACGCTGTTAACAGCTCAACGTTACGTTTTTTTATAGTTTTATTTTATATTGAAAATAGACCTAGATAACAAACAGGGGGCTTTTTTACAAGCTATGCCCAAAACAGAAATCACCTGATCACAATTTGATGACCATCACACGGAGGTGGGTGTGTGGCGCTGCGGGCTTGAAGACCACTTTGCCAGTGGCATCCTTGTAGTCGGCATAGCAGACAGAGTGGACACACTCCATGCCCAGGGCCTCCTTTTGACGTGCCGAGTAGAAGCTTGAGCAGTAGGCTATCATCAGGGGAAGCCCTTGGAGCGACCTATATCCATCAGAGCAGCGGCTAGGCGTGAACCTAAACCTTTGCCTCGCATGGAGGCATCCACATTGGTTATGTGGGAGTAGAGTAGCTTGGACACTCCGTAGCGCTCAAAGAGATTGGCTTCCATTTCGGTCTTGGATAAGAGCACAGAGATACGTCCCCAGGTGTTCTGTTCCATTTGAGCGGCCTCTTTGCGATGCTTCTCCATGTCGCTGGGATACTGAGCTCCGGCTAGGACAAGGCCCACAATGCGTCCACTCTTCTCATCGATGGCCAGCAGGCAGGTGCCTTGTTGGATCATGGAGATGTGATAGTCATCGTTTTCCTTCTCATGGCATTTCTGCACATCCTCCCCAGAAGAGGCACAGAGTGGTTCTCCATTGTAGAAGTTGCCACCCATAAAGTTCTTGACCTGCTGGTAGTCCTCCACCTTCATGGTGCGCACCAGAATGCCATCCTGCGATCCCAAATTCGTAGTCATCTTTAGTGCTAGCTGCTCAGAGTGGAAATGTCGAGTTTTTTGCTTTAGTAGCTACTATTTATATGATTGGCTATCAATTTCAATTCGCCACATTCTTATCTTATCAGTTGTTTTTTTACATTCTGCTTATCAATCTGTAATTCATTGACACTCGACTCAAGTATTTTTATAACTCGTAATCGATTACATTATCTCAGAAATTTTTGTTACTTGTAGCCTTTGAACACATTGCGTCATTCAGCTAGCAGGAGGTCCGCTCGACTTGGCTGATGCACTATGTTTAAGGGTACTTCAGAATAGGGTGTAGGGTATATTAAAGTTGTGTATTTGTATTGTCATGCTCTTCTGGCACAGCTGTGTTGATTTTATTAACATTTGTTTGCCATAAATTCATTTTTTATAACAGCTGAAATACTTTGTAACGTGTTTTAACTATACAAAAAAGTCGAAAGCTTTCGGCTCAAAGATTCACTCAAAGATTAGCTCTAAAGCACCGCAGATCATTTTTAATATATATATATATAGAAGAATCCACTTTCATCGATGATTCCCTAGTCGACTAATCTCTTTGAGGCAATAATTTAATCAGAAACTGTGTAAACATGAGGAAGCTTGCTTCTCATGTCAGACTGTAAACAGAATCTTCCATTCAACAAAGTTGTCACTTTATCAGATACTGTAAATATAATAAACATTTAAGAATCTGTGCTTAACTTTTATTAACTATAATCGCTAGAGCTTATGATTATAATTTCCACATCAAATCAGTATATTTAACTTATTGCAATAAATCTCAGATAAGCAAATGTCTGAGAGCTGCGTTCAGTGAACTGAGTGTCAGTTCTGTTAAACAAAAAAAGCTTTTAAGAATTTTCTTTAGATAATTTAATACTAGTTGATTAAAAATAACAGTAAATTGCAGTATCAGATATAGTTTTATTATAGAAGTATTTATTTGGAACAAGGCTAGTGTTGAAAATATAATCCCAAAATGCTTTTAATAAGATATCGCAGATTTTTTGATATTTGAATTGAAGCAAAACTCAATAAAACTATTCAAATTGTTTTTGAACCCCTATCAATTTGAGCTTCGTCTTAGAAGAAAAACATAGTTTGATCTAAAATAGATTTTAAATTAATTTAATATTAAGTAAAGAAGAACAACTGGATCTCAATTTATATACAAAGTGTTATTTGAAGTATTTACAACTAAAATGAAGTAAAAATGCTGAACCTGAAGAATAATATCACCTGAATTCTGACCAGCAATAAACGCAAAAATAATAAACAGATGCTAGTAGTATTCCTTCCCTCTCTCTCCCTCTTTGTCTGCATCTCTGTCTCGCCTTTGACAAAATGCAAAAATTAGAAACGCTTTAAGCAGGCACAATACGAGTACCAGAGGAATAGACAAATGAAAACTGGACATGAGCTCTGTGGGAAGTGGAAGTGGAAGGGAAGGCAAGGGAAGGGAAGGGGAAGTGGGTGTGGGGCTGACCCCCACAGTCTGTTGGTCTGAATGCTTGCAAATTCCCAAACTGGCCAAAACCAACATAATTTACATGTCTGCTGGATAAGTTCGACATGGGGAAACGCTGTTGGAGATGGGGTGGGCAGAGGAGGAGGGCAGCAGACTGGACCTGTACCAGTCTGGACACAGTCTGTGGACCGTGTTCTGCTAGACAAGTAACAGTTGTTGTTTTTGCTGCCGCTGCTGCTGGCGCTGCTGCAGCTGCTGATGATGTTGCTGCTGTTGTTGTTGGTGTTGCAGTAACGCGTGTCGGACATCAGGTGCTTTAAAGTTGAGTCTTCCAATTTGCTGGGCTTGTTTATGATGGTGCAAGTTGATCAAGGTACGAGTAAATAAAAAATGTTGCCAGCTCTGTTAGTTAATTTTCGAGAGATTTGCATGCTGCTGATTGAAATAAATTGTGTGCGAGTGAGTTTTCAAATAGATTTTTATGACCGCTGCGAGTGTTTGACAAAATTGTTGCAAAACAAACACCAAATGCCGCAGCAACTAGCTCGTAGTACACTTTGAACAGTTGTTCAACGCCCACCCACCCAGCCACGCCCACATGCAACGCACTGTTGCATACTTTTAGGTGGCATGCATGACACAAAAATTTTTGCGCAAATATTTGCAGAAGTGAATTTTTGATTTATGCCCGTGCAACGTGACCCAAATTTTTCAGGTTGCTAACTAATTAAAAGTGAAAAGCTGACAACATTCTCCACATTGAAAATTCTCAACTTTTTTTCTATATACTTGTAGTTTTCATTGTTGTTTTTATGGCTCCATGATTTATGGTGCACATTTGCTGGAAAAGTTGCGACCGCAGCAAAAATTAATGAAAATTCAATCAAAGTTCGTGCACAGGCAACAGAATAGTTTCTAATGAGCAGGGTCAGCGGCAGGGGGAAGGGCCAGGGGGCAGGGGCAGTGACTGAGTACGGGACTACTGGAACTTGCAACATATGCCCAGCTGTGCCACAGCGACCTCGAAAGCCCATCACTTGCGTTATTGTCTCGCTGACCCTAATGAAGATTAATTTAAGTCAAGTGCTGCCCAGCGCTATCATGATACAAACTGCCTTCAGCATCTTCTTCGCGCTGTGCGGCGAACTCTCTAATAAAAAAATTAAAGAAAATACTGAAAAAAACCAAGAAAAAAGTCTACGCTGAATGACGCACTTACGACTTACGGACAATCGGACTAACTCACTGATGAAGTTGACAATAATAGCCTCCCAGTGCGCTGGACAGAAAGAATCAAAGAAACAATTTAATCAAATAATTATCATTGACTTAGATTTCCAACGAGATATGAATACGACAAAAGAGCCTAAAGAATGTGAAAATTATGAGGTCTAGGTTCTAATGGCTAGTGAATACACTTCCTAAAAGTAGACAGAGGTGGGACAATATGAAGCGTATACAATAAGAGCAAAACTAGGAAAAGAAAACAAATATTCTTGACTTAAAATTTTTATATAAATTTAAAAAAATGTTGATATTTTTTACTTTATAAAAATAAAAAAATATTTAAAATATATACATAAATTTATTTATTATTTATTTTGAGTAGATTAATAAAAGAAATTATATTAAAAAAAATATATATATTAATTATAAATTTACCTTTTTATTTTTTATATTTACTTTTGCCATTTTGAATATCCCAAAATATCTTTAAACAAATTTATTATATATTATTTATAATAATTATTTTATAATTTAATTTTTGTCTTTAAGTCAAAAGTAAAAGCTTGTAGTCGACTATTAATTAAATAAATAAATAAATAAATAAATAAA
This sequence comes from Hirtodrosophila trivittata, assembly GCA_035045065.1. NCBI lineage: Eukaryota > Metazoa > Arthropoda > Insecta > Diptera > Drosophilidae > Hirtodrosophila > Hirtodrosophila trivittata. Next base: position 36,581 of record JAWNNK010000481.1, read on the forward strand.
TAAATAAATAAATAAATAAATAAATAAATAAATAAATAAATAAATAAATAAATAAATAAATAAAGAATAGTACATAAATAAAAATGTATTAAAATAGTCATAAATATCAAATAAAAACATATTTATATAAATAAAAATCTTTAATAAAAAATATAAATATACTAAGGGGAAGAGATAATCTTTTGATTATGTAAATTGCTTTATTAAATGCAGAAATAAAATCTTCTTTTATAGAAACAGTCTATCTTCAAATTTCATAGTACCCCATTGAAGATATTATAGAAAAATAAGAAAAGAAAAAGAGAAAATACGAAAACATTTTGAGCTAATGAGAAGCTGCATTCAACTTTGAACCGAAGTCAGTGGAACTAAATATAAAATGTTTAGCTGGAAAATTCCCAAAGAACTGCTACTTCTGCCACTTGTTTTCGATAAAATCGTAGGTAATTAATTTATTAAACAATTTTCATATGCGACGCAGAACGCATTCGCCGCGGGAGACGATTCTACTCGATGTTGATTTCGAAATCTTCCATTGTTTATCCGGAGTACGGGGTCCGCTCTGTCGGGGGGTCTCACTAATTTGAGCCACGTTAATTGGTAATAGAAAAAGAAAGAAAAAACGTATCAAATAAACCTATTGAAAAGTGACCCCTGGGTCTGAATCCAATGCCTGAATCCAATGACTGAATCCAATGCCTGAATCTTCTGCCTACACAATCTGTAACGCATTACGAGTATTTTAATTTGAGTTTCAGCTGCCTTTTGGGACTGACTAAATTCGAGTCAATTCAGTTCGTTTATCTGATTTTCTTTCAAGTGGTCAGCTCCGAGCTCTGTTTGGCATTTTTTGTATGAATATTTATGTGAAAATCTTGTGAAGCTGTGTGGGGCATTTTTTGTGTTTACGTTTATTTTTTTGTTTATTTTTTTGTTATTTATATTTTTCAATCAACATTTTGTTTATACACTTTGCATTTTTAACAGATTTGTTTTCAAATGTATCAAAGTGGCAAATTAGGAAGATAAAACAAGCGTTGCAAAATGTAATAAATTAATAATATATGAGAATGCGTGAACTATCTTATAAGAGAATTTCAAATTAGAGTTTTCTTTTAACATAATTTGATTACTTCAAATGGAAAACGAAATTACATTAAGTTGAAGTTTAAATGGATTTTGTGTATAGGTTTAAAAACAATATTCACATCTTAACTCAATTTATAGCTACATTTTGTTCCTTTAACTCTAAACAATTTGCATGATATCAAAGAGCTGGGAGTATACTCCGAAGGGTATGATAAAATGCTGCATCCATCTTTAGCAGAGACCCAGCTCAAGTTGCATATAAATTTGTAAATCGATTTTGAAAACTAACAAAACAAACTTGCCAAAATACAAAGAAAACAGAAACAATAAAGAAAGAGGGAGAAGGAGAACGAGAACGAGAAGGAGAAGACAAAAAAGCCAAACGATATTAATAAACAAAAATGATTTATGTGTCTGCAGCGGAGGACAGTGTGGACTGAGCTGCTCCTCGACTGCGTTCGAGTACTAACTTAGAGCACTGTGGTCACTAACAAAACTGTAGCAAATGTGGCCAGTTACCAGTTGCCAGTTACCAGTTACCAGTTGTTATCTTGGGCCGTTAATCTAATCAATTGAACAGACCTCAAGAACAACAGAGCACAGCACCCTCATAAACTGAAAGCCGAGCGGCGCCTGCGCAACAGGTATGAGTTTATATATCGTATATATATATATATATGTATATAGACAAAGAGAAACCCCGACAGTTTTCAGCACTTGCCTGAGCTGCGTCCGAGACCGAAACCGGGTTTGGATATGGCTCTGTGGATTGGCATTGAGGCAGCGCAAATCTTGAGGCAATGTTCGGGCGTGTGCATGACAAATGTTACTTGATTTATTGACAGTTTCAAGTGGACGCAACTTTGTCAACATGGTTAGTTGGTCACGTTCCTGGGTCGGTACTTCATAGGCCTAGGCTCAAACCCAGTCCCAGGCTCTGATCCAAGGAACAGGCACAAAAAACACCACCTGCTGTGCGAATGCTGCAAACGTTCAAAAATAGCACACAAAACGCGCTCTGCCACATCAAAGTGTAAAATGCGCCAAACAATGTTCGATATTTTGGTATACCCTGTATATTTTTAATATATTTAAAAGGGTATAATAAGGTTGAGTATATGTAGAAGAAAAAAGAAAGATAAGTTCAACCAAATCAAAGTTATGTCTCAATCGAATTCACTTTCAGCAACTAAAGCCAGCAAATTTGAGTATCCACAAAAGTTTGACTATATCTTAAGATCAGCGCAGATTACAGAGTATCTTTCAGTTCAATACATTATTCATTTAACTTCTGATCTTTGTCACTTCTTTGTGATTCTTGGCTGTAATCGGAGCGGCCTACAAAGCGCGGGAACCACCCAAAAAATGTCTAAGCAAATACATTGCTTCCGCAGTTTGGAGGCTGCTCCGTGTGAATTCTTTTTTAGTATATTTTTTGTCATTTTTTTCGTTTAGTATTTCCCTCTGATTTCTGTTGCTGTTGCGCTGTTGCAGGTGTCGCCGCCTGCTGCACGAATACTTGACATAATGTTGCTGCCAGTTGGCGGCACATTTCATTTCATTTTGAAATTTATTATGCGCCCTCGCTGAATTCTATATAATTTTTATTGCCGTTTGTGTGTGTGGGAGTGCATACGGTTATGGTTTCGTTTTCATTTTCATTTTCAGTTTTTGTGTGTATGCTTCTTATTTATGGTAATGGTATTGCAAAATGAAGGAGTCGGAGTTTGCATATGAGATAAATGCGTTTCCCAAAGCAGTTATGAAACTTCTTTAAGTTCAGATACGCCGATAGTTTTGTTTTGCATTGAAATACTTCGAAAGCTCTTAATAGCTCAGCACTCAATCAACAATCTATCGAGCACATCAATCAAGCAAATAGTGGAACGAAGCGAAAGCACTAAGCAAAGTCAACATAACCTCAATTTGCTTATAGCCACATAAAGTTGGCAAACTATCCTAAATACAATATAATATGGCGACGTGCTGACTTCCAGCCAGCCAGCCAGCCAGCCAGCCAGCCAGACACAAAACAGAAAAGAAAGAAACTAATCAAGCTGAACTACAACAAGGACAACAACAATTTCCACATAATAAATAGAAAAATAGAAAATTGTGATGGAAAATTATGACTTTACGCGGCGACGAAGTCATTTGTAAAGCCAAAGCGAACTTGGAGACACGTGGAAACTACTCGGAGGGAGGTGCCTGGTCAGCTGTGGTTATAATGGCTGGAAAGTTTTGGGGTCGTAGACTTGAATTAATATGAATATATATGCAACATTCGCTTGACCAGCCCGCAGACAAATAAAACCTGCACGCGATAGCTTCATTTTTCATCAGGCATCAGAAAGAAAAGATTGGCTTGACTATAGAAGGAATTTCTGCCCATATCGGAACTGAAAGAAAAAGCAAGATTAACTTTCAGTACCTAAACTAAATATAATTTGTCTCTACTGAAATTTCCTTTTAACCATTTTGTTAGCTTAGAAATTATCTTAATTTCATATACTTTATAATCCCATTGATTTTGTGTAAAGGTTCATCATATTTTCGAGTATTTAGCTCCCATTCGTTGTGAGGGTTTGCTATAAAAAAGGCAGTATAAATGCCTGGCATATATGCATATCGTGAACCGAACCCAAATCCGAGCCCATTGCCACCTCCAACACACAGACAAATGGCAGAAATGGGATTTTCAAACATATCGCATATACAAAATGCAAACATGTCTGGCAAACACAAATCCCATAAATGTTTTCTAGGGGGGGAGAAGCTGGTGGTGGGGTCTTTGGAGTTGTGATAAAAACTTGCAAAAAATATTTTCATATGTGAAAATGTGTAAAGTGTAAAAGTTTCCACCGTTTGCAGAGCGTTCTCTGTTTTTTTTTTACTTTTCTTTCTTCCTATTTCCTATTTCCACATTGTTTGTGTTTGGCGTATTTCTGTTTGCCATGTCTGAGTGTCCGTCCGGCTGAGTGTCTGACTGTCTCGCTCTCTGTCGCTGTGTGAGCATCAGGTGCTGTGGTAAAAGAAATTACAACAAATCCATTTGTGAAATTGCAAACCGAGACAAACCACGACGATGACGACGGAACACCAGCTCCAGCTACAGCTCCAGTCCCATCATCGCCACCAACAACTCTTATCCGGTTGCCTTTGATGGCCCCTCTTTTATTTTGGTGTTGTGTGTGTCTGTGTGTGTGTGTGGGGAGACTGTTCTTTTGCCTGGCACTGACATCAGCACTTGGAGCAGCACTTTAAGAGCCATGGACGACGCTTCTGGTCGGTGCTAACCAATTACATGGCTGGCCACTGGGACGCAGCTCCTCCTGTCATTATGCACTCAAAAATCAAGATGGAAGGCACTCGCTGCCTGTCATTTGCCTGGCCAAACATTCATCTTACTAAACTTGGCCAGTCAGCAAGGCCAACAATGCTCTCTCCCGAAAAAGAAACCTACCTAAACCAGCACCTAAACCATCTCCAAGCCAAGGCATCCAGGCACAGCGTCGAGACATTCATCAATTTGTTAAGCGAAGCCGAGCAAAAAAGCGAAATTGAAACGAGCATTTTTCGTCCTGCCGCTGCAGCTTGCATATAAATTTGCAAAAATAAGTGCAGCACCACAGCTTTGCACAGCTCCTGGTTTCCAGCTACCTGCTACCAGTTCCTAGCTACCAGCTCCCAGCTCCCAGCTCCCAGCACTGCCAGCTCCCGATAGGACAGCAAACTACACACGTCAAATTTCAAACAAGTTCGGCCGCCGTAGGACATGCAACAAACGGCAGAAGGCAGGCAGCACCGAACTGCTGTGTCCGTCTCGGTCTTCCGTGTCCATATCCGTGTGCCCAGGCTGCATAAAAAGTCTGCCAAAGGAGTTTTCGACTCGTAGACAGCTGGTTTGAGGTACTGCCTCCAGGTGGGTTGCTATTTTTTTCCTCCTCCTTCCACCACATTTTGTTTTTGCAAGCGCTTCTCCTGGCTTTCTACTTACTACAACACAGAGCAGAGCAACAATGAAATGGCCAACTACAGAGCAACTGAAAGGAATGTGAGCCGAGCATAGTTAGGAGCTACTACATCCACGCTGGACGAAAACTTTATGCCCTCTGCAAAATATGCCTTGGCTTAAACACGTCTTAAAGTCTGAAAACTTTTCTGAATAGCTGACAACTAAATGGGTAATAGAATGTGCTCTGTAAACAGATCTGAAAGACTTTAAGCTGCAGCAGTCTGATTAAAATTGATGAGACTAGACTTTATAGTATTTTATTCAATTTAAGAGCTGATTTCATAGGCCTCAGCTGCATTAACTATGTTTATGTTAACCATAAACAGAAAAACAGAATATGCGAATTGCATATAAACAATTTAGAAAGCTCGCCTCGCTTTGGGTCTGTAACAATAACGCACAACTTTCTGAATCCGAGGTGAGCACTCCCCAAGCCAAACTAAGCTTACGAGTAGCTGGTGACTGCAGGAATCCTTGGCCACCTGCTGCCGTGCCACAGTTTGTGGCAGAGCGAGAGTGAGTAGAGGCAAGCACACGTTAGTTTGGGGAATTGCAAATAAATATTTCAACTGCAGTTGCAGATTATTTTAGTGCTGCGACTGGTGCTGCCATGAAACTGGCAACAATACTCAAAATGTTGGCCCAACGAAAGTAAGGAGAAACAACAAGAAGGAAAGTAAAGAAAAAGTAAAATATATATAAAATAGAATAGCAGCAAACAATGGGGAAACTGCTGAGACAAGGACAACGCGCTGGCAACTAGAAACAACTCAGCTTAGATTTCTCCGGGGAACCATGATAAAGTGCTCCATGGCTCCATGGCAAACGGCATAATGAAGACAAATAGAGAAGAGAGTTTGGTTTTGCTTTTTGGCCTGGCCTGGCCTGGGCTGGGCTTAACTTGGCTTCTGCCAGGGATAATTTCAATTTATTTGCCTTCGATTCTCAACTGTGCACTACAAATTCATTCGGCAGTCTCCGCTCACTTTCGATTCAGATTGTAGTTCCTCAAGTAGACGCCGGCCACGGCCTCCTGGACGCGCCTGCGTCGCCTGTCCTGCAGCAGCAAGGACAGCAGATGCTTCGGACTCAAGCCACGAGCAGCCTGACGCTCCAGCAAGTCGAACTCTTCATCGCCAAACTCATCTTCACGCTCCTCGTTCACATACTGAAATTGTGGCTGAGGTGCAGCTTGTGGTACCTCCGGTTCGGCATACTCCTGCGCTGTGATCACCTCCGAGTCATCATCCAGCATGGCGCCCTTCGAGTTAAGATTCTGCAGAAGATCCACAATGGGTACGCCACTGCGGCGATTGGCTGTATTCCTGCCAGTGCCTCCAGCTGGGGCGGCCGCAGCTGCAGCAGGAGTGTTGGCAACCGACAAATTCTGGTTGTTGATCGGATTAACGATGACCACAGAGTGGCCATATTTGAGGAACTCAGCTAGGCGTGGATCAATGGGGAAGTTATTTCCTGGTGGTGATGGCACTGATGGATAAGGGTATGGATAGGGCCAATGGGGATGATGGTGATGCTTCTCAGAGCCACCGTCGTAGTGTGGACTGGGCAAGTAAATGATCTGTGGCTGAGACTTGGCTTCATCGCGCTTATGCCAGATGCCCAGCAGGCGTGGCAGTACTCCAGATTTAGCTGTGAATGTGGAGTATATCAATTGGAGATCCAATCCTGCTTATAAATCCTTCTTACCTCTGGAGGTTTCTCCCAAGCCGCTTTGACTGGCTGAGCTGAAGGCCACAAAGGCGCCGAAGAGCAGAAAGCTTAGAGCGAAATTGTTGAACATCTTTGAAGTTTCAATGGAAGATGACTGTGCTCTAAGTGGGGATTACAATGGGTTTATATACAAGCTGTCACACTTATTTTCTGTCTTCTTTCCCTATGGATCCATTTCTCTATAATTTCGCCAATTTCACAGCTGATCTACTAACTCGTTTACTATATAATATTATCAGGTCGTAAATCAATTTCGTAGCATTGTTCTGGCAGTTTATTGCAATCGTAAAAAGTCTCCCTGTTGTCCACTTCTGGTCTAGTTTATGTTTATGTTGTACCTTTGCCTCGCCGTTTTTATGATCGATTGAGCATTTAGTTGATAGTCTCAGCAGATTCCATTTAGATTTGCCCTGCCAGGGCGTTAATTTGTTTAGTTTACGACTATTTATGGCCTGCAGTTGTAGGCCAAAATGGATAATTTGCAGACCTGCCAGAGTCCATTGGCCTCTGGGCCACGTTATGTACATTGAACTTGAGAATTGCTCTCATCAACACTTTTAGAAAGGTGCGTGTATCAATAATAGACACACATGTGATCTCGTTCAGGTGTGCAAATGTTTATCAGAGATCATTGAGGCCATTTCTGACGCATGTCAAAACTGGCCGAGAAATTCAAGAAAGTTGCGCAGACTTAGAGAAATGTATACGTAAGGCACATAAATATATATGACTACTCTTTCCCCTTGGAAAGGGTATTCTATAAGCTGAGAAAATGATATTTTCATTTAACGTTAGGTTTGGGCTATCATCACATCTATCCCTCCCATATCAATTTCCTTGTATGTTATCCCTATAATAAATCCATTTCCTTTCTTACGGCTGAGTAAATACTCGTGGCAAATGTAAAAACTCAGCAACTAAAAAGTAAATGGCAAACAGCAAATAATATCAAACAATATCCGTTGGCATAGGAGTAATAATAGAAGTGAAAGTCGCAATCGGAGCTACTTCATCCTGTGCAATCAGAAACGCAAAGGCAACAATAAATCCTAGATACACATACACACACACACAACAAAAAGTACAGCCACATGGGGTAAATATTATTTAAAAAACCAAAACACGTAGCCAACACAAAGTACAAATCGCACTCAATCAAAATCACCTCAAGACCACACACCAAAACGAAAGGTTAAAAGATGAAAACCGGAGGCAGTTCCAAATTCAGGACGACGAATGCCGCAGGAGCTCTTAGCCAGAGCAGACATAAGCAAAAATAAATAAGAGCAGGTGGGAGGTAGAAAGATAGATACTAAAAAAGAATTGTGGCAGCAACAATTGAAGCAAAGACAGATTCAACACAGAAAACTGTCATGTACGAGGATTTAACAGATTTAAATTCTATTTGGCAAACGGTTCGAGGACTTTCGAGAGTGAGAGAGAGAGAGAGAGCACATCCTTTGGCTGGCCCGCAGAAGGCACGCTTCGAGACTTGTCATTTAATGTTGACCGAAGGCTTTCGACTGGCTCTTGGTCTCGCTCTTGTATTGTGGCCTAATACGCTTGCCACAGCATGTGGCACAGTTGTAGCTTATCTGAGTTGCAAGCTCCCTGCCATACAGCCACTTAGCCCACATTAAGAGGCGCCTCGTTGTAGCCAGTCGATGTGCAAATATTTATCGATTGGCATGACAATCCAATTCGTTATGCTTAAAACTACGGGCGCCATCTGTCCAGCTGCTTGCGAGGTGCCAACACGCACACACACAGAACGGAGCAAAAGGTGCTCCATAGGGTTAACGTTTTTTGAGATATTAAATGAAAAATCAGCACATACGAGTTCAGGCCCTCTGCACCTGCAGTCGGTCGGTCTGCTTGCTGGCCAGCAAAGCCCTTTCTGCACCTGGCCTATTTTGCATGTGTGCCAGCATTTCCAAGTAAATTGGCAGTTCAGACAGACAGACAGACGGACAGAGAGAGAGACTGGAAAAGTGGGTGCTCCAGAGACCACCTTAGCTTACAATTGGGCTGTATTGTTTTTGGGGCTGAGAACTGTTTTTGTGGTAGGTTCGAGAGTCTTTGCTCTGCTTTCGGTTAGAGGCTTAATTAAAGTTCTTGTGGCAACGTCCAGAACCAAATGTGTTAATCTGCTGCAACAACAGCAGCTGCCTGACTATTGCCAAAGCTCAGATAACAGGTTAAAGCCTGACTTATAACACACAACAGTTGCCATAAAATTAGGCTGAAGTAAGTGTTGGAAATTGGGAAATAGAGGAAGAACTCTTAGACTAGACTGATAAATCTATACTGAAAACAAAAAAGGAAAAAGATAAAGTGTATCTTAAAGCAGTTAAGATTTCATATAAATAGATCGTGATATGAAGATAGATGTAAGAAGTTGTTAAACTATTCAACTTTATGTCATCAATCAAGAAAATGCATATAAAATTCTAACTTTATGTTAAAAACCTAACAGGTAGATTAATAAATATCAAATTTTGATAGAAATATGAGAAGGAGCTAAACTTTCAGCTCAGCTATAAATTTGTTCATATTTTGTAATCATTTGTTAGTCGTTAGATCAAAATATAATATCGATATCTATTTATAGTGGAAAATCTAGAAATATATCTTAGAATTCCTTACCTGTCAGCGATGAAACATTTGTCCCACTTCTACGGCTGCTCTGAAGTGACTTTTGCTGCTTCTCCACGAGGAGGTTGGCTAAGAAAAGGGCATTTCCAGCCATTTCCGGGCCGGTTCGTGTGTGCGCTTGTGTTTTGTGTCGCGTTGCCATTAAGCATCCGCCACTGGACAGCAGCGATCCACCTCTCACGGGCTCACCCACAGCCCAGCGTGGAGGCACTTTCAGTTGCCACTCAGCACAAATTTTCGGCAGCAGGCTTTTCCGGTTTGCCGACGCAGCAGCAGCAAGCGCGTCTTGCTCCTGGCTCCTTGCTCCCTACATCCTGGCTGCTCTCCTCGTCCTCCCCCCAGGCGCACTCTAGTTCAATAAGGATTTCCGTTTCAATTCGTGCGCAGCGCCATTGTTGCTGCCGACGTCGCCGCCAGCAGCCGCAGTCGCAGTCGCTGCCGTTGTCCATTTTCATTTATCGAATTTTTCACTTTGACGACCTCTGGGCAGAGGCTCAGCTCAAGTTTTTACACTCTTGGCAACAATTTCCACGACTTTCGCCCTTTGCCTTTATATTTATTTATTTATTTATTTTTGTGCTGATTTCATGCGTTTGCCTTGCGACTTTTCGGCTGCTTTTTGTGCTTGATTTGCTTTCCAATTTTCAATGTGTCACTTTATGAGCGGGACCATTAATCAAAAAACAAAAAACACAGAAAAAACATGAAGCAAAAGAAATAACCTGAAAAGAGCGTTAAGAAATTATTGCTTAAATAAGCGTGTTCACAATTTTTTTTCTCTTCCTTTCTTTTTTTTTTCTACTTGCAATGGAAAAACCTTGTGAATTGAAGCGACCACAAGAATGCTCTGAGCTGGCAATTTTCAAAACTTTTTCCCCTGCCCTCTGCTTGCGCTTTTTCATATTGATTTTGTTTTTCATGCGTCATTTGGCAGGCAGCGTTCTGCGTGCAACACACACAAAGTGCCACGCCTCAATGGAACCAGCCAAATTCAGAAAGACAGACTCGAGTGCATAATTTATAGAGTTTAAGCGCACTGAGCGCTACATTTATAATAAAAAAAACAACAAATCAATTACAAGTCTGTCTGGGAAAAAATATGCTGTCAAAGACTGTGTCAACAACTGAATTCCAAACTGGGGAAGGCAGTCCTCGATACAGACACTAGAGGTGCTCCAACAGATAGAAGACACTTCGAAATACTCTAACTAAATATGAATACGCTTCGAGTTAGGTTGAGATGATATGATATATGTCATATATTCTATCATTAGCTTTAACTCTCTATACCCCAAAGCAACATTTAGCTCTCAATCTTATTTTATTGCCAATTAGAAACTTATTTATAAAATGAATGTACCCAAAGGTCTTAGGGAAAAGTAAACTCCATCCAGCTGCTATTTCATAAGTCGCAATCTTCAAAGACAAATACACACACACACACTAACACACAGAGAGACATCTATACTGGCAATCGCATCTGGCAAGTGGCAACAAAAACGACGAAAAATAAGATATATAAAAATTTTAAACAGCTCTTGTACAACATGTCGTATGCGGAATGGGGATGGCCAAAGCAAGACCTAAAGACAAAGACATCGTCGTCGTCGTTGTTGTTGTTGTTGTTGCCGCCATTGTCGCATTTCTTTTCCAAGTGTCAAGTGTCAACGCCAAAATGATTAGGTAGGCGTTACCAACAACAACAACAACAACAACAGCAACAGCAACTAGTACCTCTTGGCTGTTTTGTAGGCGTGTTTCTTGTGTTTCTTGTGCTACTCTGCCCCGAAAAGCTATTAAATGGCCTGGCGAAAGAGACAGGACGGGACGCAGCAGGACAGACAGTCAGTATGGAGTCAGGCCAATCCTCCCCAGCTCACAATCTTTGGGCACTGTCAACGCCAGCTGCGGCCCGACTTCAAATTCCCAGGTTTCGACTCCAAACTCCAAACTCCAACTCCAACTCCAGCTGCAGTTGAAACTTCTACTTCAACTTCCATTTAGTATTTTAGTTTATAGTGCAGTTTTGATTTCAAAATATTATGACGACTGTTAAATTTATAACTTCACGGCACAAACTTATTCAACTTGAAATTGAAATAATTTTTAGCACTGCGGTTCAGACTGTCTGTGCCTTTTTTACACTTTTTATGTCTTCATCATTCATATTTATGCATTTTTATTTTAATTTCGCCTAGCACTCTGGCCCTCTAACTAGTCGCGACTCCACCCACTCCACAAGGTGCCGCAGACGCACTCATCTGCTTTCAGCCTGGCGGCGTCTTTCTTGCCCCATGTGCATGGGGGCGTGTGATATGCGTTAGCCCCAGCTCCAGCTCCAGCCTATTCCTATTCCAGTCTCAGTCTCAGCCTGCGCCTCCGCCTCTAACCATTTTGACAGGTCTTCGCTACGTGTCTGTCTGTCTCTCTGTCTCTGTGTCCGTCGAATCGTTCACATTTATGGCTCTTAGGGCCAAAGGTTTTTGCGTTTTACGACCCAAAATTGTTGTGCAAAATCAAGCGACATGCCAGCCAGAATCGTTATGCCGCTCCAGGTCCATAAAACTTAGCACAGTGTGTGTATCTCTGGGGATGGGCACTGGAGAGCTACATTCGTATGTAGGTCTCCTACGTTGGCTATCAAAGATTGAAATTATAATTATTTACGTTGGCTTTCGATCAGAGTAGAAGCAGTATATTCTAAACTCGTTCTTAGCTTCTTTGTTAGGGGACATTCTATTGACTATCATCTTATCAGCTAAGTTAGACCCAGTATAATAAGCAGATCGAAGTTTTGGCTCCACTTCTCCATAAAGATCCAAGGGGAAAAGGCCTTTTGAGCTGGTTAAAAGTGATAAATTCTCATATTAACTCCTAAAAGTATCTCAAGGTCTTATCTTATAGCTCCGTTGACCAATCAATAGACAAAAAATCTACCTCTCATGAAAACTTCCTACCATTTGGAGAGTTTTCTTTTATAGACATGCTCTAGCGCATATTTCACGCCTAATCATCAACTGCAATTTCCGTGGCCTCACAACCTACGCAAAACGCAAACAGACTTCACACTTTGCACAGGCACAGGGCGATTATTATGCTGGAAGCTTAGAGTTGGGGCCTTCGACTTAGCCATTTACATGACCATAAAATATAAGCCGGGCAGGGCAGCAGGCGGAGAAACTTTCGCTGGCTAAGCGAATATTCCCAGAGCCATAATTTTTGTCAGGAAAACCGTCTCCGCCGCCGCATAATTGCAGCGTAATTTTCGCGCATTTAATTTCAACGTCTGGCCATGGAGCTCTCTAAACCTTAACCTTCCTCAAGAAGTGAGCCAAACAAACTGCACGACTAGACTGTGTGTGTGTGTGTGTGTGTGTGTGTGAGGGTGAGGGTGGGGGGGCAGGCAAGGGAAGAAGTGCCAAGTCTGGCAGACAGCAAAAGTCAAAACCAAAGGCATTTATTATATTCGCATGTGACGATTTTTCATTTACTTTTATACTCTTCTATCATATACCCTACACAAATGGGGTTAAAGGATATGACTCAGCCCATATAAATATGGTATACATACCATATATGTATGTCTTATATAAAGAAAGACAGGATTTTGTTTTAGAAACTAAACACAAAACTAATTTTCAGCACAAAAATAAACTTGCTCTTAGCTGCCACAGGCTGAGTTTAACATATATCTTTTTGTAGATATATATGACTTTTTACAGGGTATCTGTTAGTTGTGCAGTCTAGTATGTTACTACTTGTTTTCTTAGTTCGAAAAATGACCTCTGCGACCCAGGCGACTTGTGCGACTTTTTGAATGCAATTAACAAAAAACACAATGCAAAAATTTGTGGGTACAACATTTTGCACTTTCCAACGTCGTCGGCCACGTCTGCTGCCTTTTGACCATGAGATGCTCTGCTTGTAACTTGGCTGTGCGGCTATGAACCCTTTATGCAACTCAGCACTAAGCTGTACCATAAGAAACAGGTTTAAATACAAATTTATGGGCTTAAACTAAAAGAAGATATTTATTTCGAGTAGAATACAAAAAAATTAAAAAAAAAAAAAAGGAAATAGAAATATAAAATACAAATAAATTACTTTAAATATATAAATTATTTAAGCATTAATAAAGTATTTTATATATATACAAAAAGAACAGAAAAAAAAGGTAGGAAATTAATAAAATGTCTGGGGTTTTTATAATTAAACATTGATTAAAAAGGATTCAATATTTGTTGCATGGATTGAGGAAGTCCCAAGGCTCAGGAAAACTCTTTTAGACAAATAAGTTTTAGTATAAAAATTATTTTAATAAATAAAATAAAAATTAAAAACCAAAGGATACAAACAAAAAGGGAAAGTAGAAAGATATGAGCTATTGGAAATAGTTATAAAAATAAATATATAATATTCTAAATTCTCCAGTTTTGCCTCAAATTAGATTCTTATTGCTCTTTATTTTTTAGTTGAATTTCATTTAAATCTTTCATTTCTTTGTCTACCACTCAATAGGGTATTAAACTGTCGTTGTACTTTCTTAATACTTTCCCTCTGCAGTTCCTCCCGTTTAATTTTCATGTGGCAAAAACTGCGTCCATTATACAAAAATATTTCCGCCAGTTCTTTCGTTCTCATCGTCGTCGTCGTCGTCGTCGTCACTTTACAGCAGCATTTCAATGATAAAGTGTTTTTGTGTAGTTGCCCGCCGTCGCATGGCACGAAAAATATATATGTATATATATTATGGAAAATGTTAAAAATTGCTAAAATGGTTTTTCTATTGTTCTGTGGCTCTTTGCCTGCATTTTTTCCAGACGCGCCGCTTGCTGCAGTAGCAGAAGTAAAAAAAGACAAAAAAGGTATAACAGAGCCTGGCAAAAAATTGTTTATTACATTTCTAGCTCTGCACAGGGGCGCCTGCTGGAAAATTTATTTCCAGAATTGAATGGTATGCAAGCCAGGGCCCCAGGAGAGCTGCCCAGCCAAAAGGGGCACCGGCTCTCAGTACCGGCCAAGGGCAGCTCTTGGCCCTGGCGCTGCGCCTTGGCTAAGTTATGGCACTTTTTTTCTTTTTGTTCATAGGCTGACGATGGCATTGAACTTTGCTCGAACTACTTTGTCATTTGTGCAGGTTGGGAAACAAAGGAGGATGTGAGCCCTGAACCAATTGAGAGTGTGACTTGGACAAGGTTTTGTCACTTGGACCAGGCTTAGAAGTGCTTTTTGCATATTAGCAGAGATTTCTGTAAGCTGGAAAAAAGATTCAAAGAATCTGCTGACAGGCTTCTACACAGAGAATACTATAGATAAATAATTATAGCAAATATTCTTGCTATAAAATATGGCCATAATCAACATTAGATTGAATAACATTGTTTTTATTATTTATTATTTAATATATTTTATAAATATTTTTATATTTTATTATTTTTTTATATTTTGTATATATTTTTTAAATTATATATATATATTTCTTATATTTTATATATATATTTTTTTATTATTATTTATTATTATAATTTATTTTTAATATCATTATATTTTTATTATTATTTTTTTATTTTTATTATTTTGTTTATTTTTTTTAATTTTATTAGTTGACATTTTATATATTTAATGATATACAATATTTATATTTTAAATTTATAAATATTTTTTCTAATTTCATTTAGTTTGTTATGCATTCGAATGCTTATAAGGGATATAAACTTTACTTTAAAAGCTAAAAGTTAAAGATAAAATGTCTAGGGATATTGTGACAATATGTAAGCAATTCCTTTTAGTTTTCAATTTTGATTAAATCCAAGAAAGATTAGGAACAATGCCAAAGGTCCAAGCAAAAATGTTGAGATTAATCTTTAGCTAAGACTAAATGTATGATATAGTTTAATCTTTTCAACTTGGTGATTTTTAACCTCAATGCCTATAAAAGTCTAGGAGCTATAGTTCATCCAAATGCCTAAGTATATATACACATTTATCTTTATAATATCTAAAATATATTGTCAAAACTAAGACTATTTTTTTATTAGGTACTTTAAAGGAATATTATTATTTTTAAGTAGAGAAAATTCAAGCCTTTTTAAGCCTTCAGCTAGAACTTTTTAAAACTTAAATGAAATAGTTTTATAAATCTAAAAATTCTCATTCCATTTGTAGGTGTAAGTTGTTACACACATTATGCGCTATTCAGTTGGCAATCGTCAGCTCCTCTTGGCCACTTTTCTGCCTCTATCTATCTCGTTCACTCTCTTTCTATCTCTCTCTATGGTCTGGGTTCCCACATAAAATATCCATAACATTAACCACAATTACTATGAAATTGCACACCCAAAGAAATTGTGAAATGGAAAAAATTGCCTCTACTGTTGTTGTTGTTGTTGTTGTTGTTGTTGTTGTTGTTGTTGTTGTTGTTGTTGTTGTTGTTGTTGTTGTTGTTGTTGTTGTTGGCGTAGTCGCCCACAAAAACCCAAATTAAAAAATGGTTAAAAAATATATTTTTCTATTAATTTTTCAAGCTGTCCTTTTTTGCTGGCGCTGGCGTTGGTGGCGTCAACATGTGTTGCATGCGGCAATTAAATGCCAGCTACACACAGCAACAGCAGCAAAAAGAAAGCAAAATGTTTCAGCAACAACAACAACAACAACAAGAACAAGTTAAATTGCATTGTGGAGCTGTTGCTGGTGGTGATGGTGTTGCCTGTTGGGCGCGTAATAATTTTTGGTGCAACGTTTCGCGTCTTGGAGTGCAAATAAAATGCCGCTTTTTAGTGACTCAGTTGGCGGCAGTCATCGTGGGGCAGTGTTGGGGAGTGCGAAAATAATATGAGCAGGCCGCAGGCAACGGTACTTCCAGCAGGGATCTAGACTATAAGAGCAGGGAGACCAGGCATAGAAAGCTAAATGAATGACATGCCAGGGCGTCTGCAGTGTCTGTCTGCAAGTGGCGGGGCAAACTGGAAGCTGGGAGCTGTAAATGGGGGATCTGGGCAACTTGCGGTCCAACGCCTGCCAGGGACCGTCTGCGGCACTGGCTTCAATTAATTTTCGACTTGGTTATTGTTTGCGGGTGTTAATGGTGCGCGTTATCAGTGGAGCAGCAAGAGGATTGGGGGCTGGTGTTGGCGGTGGCGGTGGCTAAAGCTGCGGCCGGAGTGAAGCTGCAGTTGCTTTAGGCTGTGGGTTATGTGGCGACGGCTGCTACTGTTGACACTCCACATTGCCAACTATCTGCCCAAGCTCTGGCTCTGGCTCTGCCTCTGCCTCTGGGGCAACATTTCGTAGAGTGCTCTGTTAGTAGCATTTGTTGCAAGCGCTTCTCGCTTGTCCTAAATGAAAGTCGTCGGCACTTCAAGTTGCAGCGAGGAGTCCAGAATCTCTCACACTTTCACATCCAGTTGGTAGACTCTAACTACCAACTTCCTCTGGGATAACAGTTGGACATATAAACAGACTCTTTCAAGCATATCTCGTTGCCAGCGAGGTCCTTAAGCGAAACACACGAAAAGTATCTCCAATCGAATTCCTTTTACCAGAAGCAGTTTCCTCCCTTTATATATGCAGATATGCAGTTACACGTGTCGACCTTTGAGATCTGCATGTGTATCTGACCCAATGTCCGCCCCTCTGATCCCGCCCCAATGGAAAAGCGACGCCACTTTTCGCGCATCTGTTTTTTCCTTTCGTCACATAAAAAATTTGCATTTGACTGCAGCTACCGCAGATACGGTGTCAGTGGCAGCCTACAGCAATCCAACAGTGCAACAGTTCAGCAGCAGCTTCTGAGTTCCCCCGAGTACCCCAGTCTATAAGGTTGTATCTGAATCCATAGCTAACCGAACCGACCAGCTGCTCTTTCATTGCGAACATGGAGCGCATTAAAAGGCCGACCCATGACCATAAAAACTATGAGACTCAGTGTGTTCAAGTGGCGGCTGGGCACAATTTTATGCCTTTTATTTTGGATTGTTCCGCCGACAACACCAGCAACAACAGCAGCAACCAGCAACCAGCAACGAGTGCGACAGCAACAAGGCACATTTGCAACTTTGCTGCCACTTCCACTGTCAAGTTGGCGTAAAATTTTTCATTTCGCATATGAAAGGAAGTGTGGGCGCCAGTTCTCCACCCTCCCCCACCCGTGCACCCATTGCCCAATCCTCTCCAGCCGACAGTACCCCATAGCTATAACAGATCCCAGGCCTCAGCCGCAAAACGGCCTCAACGTTTGTCGTTTAGTTTTCTTCTTCATTTTCTTCCTTCTTTTTTATTTTTTGCTGTTTTTTTTTGTAACTTTGCTTTTCTTTTGCATTTTATTAATTGCTTGAGTGAATTCGCGTCGGCATTTGCCGCCTGCCTGCGAAATTTTCCATTTTCCTTTGTGTTTCCTCGCTTTTGATCTTTTTCGAGACACTTTAGCATGAAGACTTGGCAAATGAAAATGGCGAATATGAAAACTATCACGATTCAAATTGAAAAGAACTTTAGATTAAACTGATGTTAAATATATATATAACTCGAAAATTGAATTGAAAAGAACCTTGGATATAGATATAGAGCAAGGGTATATATTTATATATATTTAACTTTAGAGTTGAAAAGTTTTCCCTATGCTGCGAAATCACAAACACATTTCGTGGGTTAAATTTGATTGAATTAAATTGACATTTAATAGCAACTAACTAGAGCTAGAACTAAAAATTTAATTTGCTATATTAAGAGCATTTAATATTTGAAACTTTCATTAATTTCTGGTTTATTATAAAAACATATTCATTCTCATATATAATATTTATATTTCCAACAAAACCCACAGCCAAACTCCGTAACTTTAAAATAGTTTTGCTCAAATACAATTAGAAACTTTTTATTATTTTCCCAAAGTTCAAAATAATAATTTGTTCCTTTTAAAGCAATTTTAGTCTAATCATATTTAGTTACAATTAAGAAAAACTCCACACAGGTTGCTCATAATAAAAACTATGTTAAAACAAGCAAAAACAATCAGAATCCATATAAATAGCTTCGTCTTATAATATCTAGAATTTTTCTATAATTTTATTGCCATGATACGGCTTCTTCTTCATAATCTGCAGGGCATATCCCTTAGCCTCACCCACCTCTAGCAGAGCAGCTACCAAACGGGGTCCCAATCCTTGACGGCTCATGGAAGAATCCACGGCCAGAATATGAAGATATAGAGATTCTGATACACAGAAATGTGATTTCCCTTCAAGGTCGGATAGAAAGTAATGAATACGTTCAATTAGTTCCGTTCGCTTATGCTCATTGACTTCCAACCAATTCTGCTCCACATCGCTGGGATTGATAGCCCCGGCGTATGCCACACCGACCACACGACCTGCCCCATTCTGATCGACGGCAACCAAAGAAGTGCCTTGTCTTATTAACGATTGACGATATTCTCTCATTGATGGTTCCTCAGTGATTCGCTGATAATCCCCGGGTGTGTTCAGAACTGGTTCCTGCTTTAGAACTGGTTCACTCAAAGAGAGTCGCCTCGTCATAATCTTATGTTAGGTGCATCTATGCTCTTCTAATCCGCTTCGACAAGCTTAACATAAACTCAAGAAAAAAGCTTTTATCCCAATTAAAATATATTAATTATATAATTAGGTTTATAAAAAACGTTTCTTAAGCTGAAGAACTATCTATTTATTTTTATATATAAACCTATGTTGACTTTTGTTTTTCATAACTTTCACCAAGAGTATTTGCTGTCAACGGACCTTGCCATAAATCTGACTATATTTTCTTTTATATACGAACTTTAATATCGGTTGCTTAACACTAGACACGGTCCTTAGTTTCTAGAGTCTTTCCAGTTGTTGTTGTCGCATTTCCATTTGCCTAAAGGGCAAACATCAGACTGAGGCCTGCCCCGTCCTCGACGACTTTCCCGTCTTTTGTCTGGGCGACATTTTCGTACAGTTTTTCGCACTGTTTATAATTTTGTATTTTTGTATTTTGACACGTTTTGGCATGTCGCCGAGCAGGGGCAGACGGCTGCGGGGTCAGGTTAGGAGTAGTATATATATATGTGTGTGTGTAACTGTGTGTGTGTCTGACATTTTACATAAATTTCGCTCAGAAAATCGTGACGAGGAACTGCGCAACGCTGGCAACAACTGCCACAGCAACTGCCACATGACTTTGCTGTGTCATGTGACAAAAACGCGACAGTTTGCAAGGTCACGTCACATTAATTTGCTGACAATGATGTATTTAGGGGGCATCGAGGAGGGGCACGAACGGGCTGACTGCCTGTCTGACATTCTTAAAGCCGCGCCAATTAAGTTGCAACATTTCAAAAATGTCCCGGCAATTATGCTTAAACATTTCAACATTTTCCATGTAATTTGTATCTTTTCAGCCTAAAATGCAAGAGCCTTGCATGAATCCTCGAAACGTGTGAGAAAACAAGGGAAAACTACAGCAACAAAAACTCAAAATGCCTGCGATAAAAACACTTCAATCGAATTCGTCTATCGATTGCCCCGGCAAACGTGGAAGGTGCATACCCCTTGGCAATCAGCTCGACCGCAGCTGCTGGCAACCGGCAACAAATTATTTAAAAAGTTGTTGCCCCATTCTGGCTCTTGGTGTTAATAACAATAAAACTTTATGCTGGCTGGCATTGACTTTGATTATATTGAGCGTGCCCCATGCCGAAGGGGCAATGCCTGGGGGCAGTCCGGCTGGAGGTGTGTCTGCACTGGAAATTGGTGAGTATAAAGGAAAAATGAAGATGGTTTAGTGCTTTTCCAATTATCTACCTGCCTACCAGGTAACCACAACAATTAGAAACGGGTAAACGGGTTGCGATTAAAGCCTGCAAATGGCAGCTGCAGCCTTAGAAATTTTTATTAATATTTCACTGGATCTGGTGCTAGGACTAGAGACATCAAGTTGGGTGTAGCTCAAACAGTTTAAGTTTAATTAAAAATGTTTTTCAACTCAATTCAAGTACATAAATAATATTTAACAATATTTCAATGTAGCTACAGAACACACAAAGAAAACACAGAATAGTTTTCAAATGAATGTTAGAAAAAAACACACAAAACATCATTTTGCCACATGGACAATAAAATAGCACTCAGAATGATTAAAAAGCACTGAATAATTTTTTTGTTTTGACAAAAGAACAAATATACTGAAAAAGGAAAAACATTTCGAGTTTTTTTTCGATGAATACTTTTATTAATTAATTTTGTATTCGTGAGTTTCGTTTGGCAAACAAGCAGCATCAAATTACATACAAAACCTGTGCTCAGTTTTTTTTTATATTTTATTTTATAGTATATCAAATATAATAGCATTTATATTTCATTCATTTACTAAATACGAGTATATTTTTATCAGATATGCGCATTTTTTATACAACTTTCACATTGATACACAATTCAACCATTTTGACCAAGTCGAGCTCCTTTTCATCCTGTTTACCTTCTCCCATGACCATTGAGCATTGAAATACCTTCTGTTCAGTTCCCATGACATAAAATTTATGCATTTTTATTTCGATAACACACACACAACAGGAAAAAAGGAACCTTTTTCGATATAGTATGAAAGGTAAAAGGAAATATCATGGAAAATGTTTTGTGCATATGCAACAAAGCCAATTGGAAACGAATTTGTTGCTCTGCTAAGTTGGATTACTATACACATATTTATATATATATATTTATAGCTATATACAAACAAGTATCATGTTGATTTTGTAATGCTTCAATGCATTTCAATAAGTAGAGCTTGAGAGACGCCCTGATAGAGTTCGAGACCCTAAAAGCTAACTGTGAACACCTACCCTATTAACAATGATAGATTTTGTTCAGCTTCACTGAATGCGATGCAACAGCTCCAGGATAGTCGAAGACAGGCCCTAAATTTGCTGGTGCACTAAATAGTCGGGGGTCAGTGGTAGGAGGAGGGTCGGAACTTGAGGCTGAGTCTACAAATTTGCATTTGCATTCAGCAATCAACATGGAAATCAATCAACCGCAAAGGGATGGCCAAAGGACCCAGAACGATACCAGGCAGGATCCCATATATCCTGACGCTCAAGTGTTTCCCAATAACGCAAACCGTAACTAATAACTGTTAAGCAGGAGCTGGCAAATACCCACTTCCTACACCCGACACGCACTCAACCACAACCAATTACAGAAATTTACGCAAAGCGCCAGGATGCGCCACCGACGACGACGCTGACGACGCCGACGACGGCGTCATTAATAAACATGAGCCTAGGCCTCGGTCGGCGGTGCAAAAATGATGGGTAGCTGGGTGTATAGGGCACAGGTACTGGCATATATAACATATATGTATACCTGAATATATGTATGAGCACGTGTGTATATCGCTAGGTGCTGAGATGGCCAACCAAATCGAAGACGCAGCGGTGCTTTTGATAGATGACTGCCGGCCTACCTGCCTACATCTTGCTCTTAAACTTGGACGCTGCTCATTACCATTGCTGATTGGCTCCGTCTTGGCGCGGTGGCTCCCTGTGCTCGCTTCGTGTGTGTGTGTGGTCGCGTCCATCACATCTGTTGAGGTTCGACTTTGTTTCTTTCTCCCCCCTCCATCCCTCTCTCTCTTTCTTTAGCTCTCTCTCTCTGTCTGTTGTTATTGTCCGGTCTCTGTGCCATTCGTCTGCTGAGCATAACAAATTATCTTGTTGGGAGCCTCTGGCTCGTTAGCGGCCAACTTGTTTGCAAAAGCCAAAGATATGGCCAATTAATGTTCATCGAAGCTAATATACACTTGAAAGTTTAGATACAATTTTAGACTGGCTAACAAACTACAACGATACTTGGCCACTTAACTAAAGAGTATCATTATACAGCTTTCATTTGAAATTTCTACTCATTTGAAGGATATTTCAAACTATTCCTTTTTATATATCCCATTCTGTAATACTCCATTTCTACATAAAAGACACAACTAGCGATATGAAAAACCTCCTCAATTGTTGAGTTTTAGCTATATATCATATTTATCGTTCCAACTGCCTGTTGAAGTTAACGTAATCAAAGGAAGAGTATAACCAGGCCAGGTCAGTAGCAGGAAATGAATGAAGCTGAATGAAAATCATGTTGTTGGTAGGCTGTTTGGTTAGCTGGTTGCTTTTTACTTGGATTGGTCTGTTTTGCTCGATTACGGATCGCACTGTAGTCGTATCTGCAGCCCCGGACTCTCGTATGAGTATTTATTTAAATGCGTAAATATCTGCATGTCTGACATATTTCATTTGACCGTAGGCGCGTTGAAATGTGGCTCGAATTGCTTCGAATATAAAAAATTACCTCACCAAGCAAACAGACATCTATACATACTCTCGCATATGTATTTAAATTGATAATGTTAAAGCATAGCCGTTGCCATTTTAAAAGCTTGTATAAATTGGCATTGAAATTGACTGCCCCGATGAAAAGCGAAACATGGCTGAGAAATCGTTGTAGCTGCCTCCAATGATATATGCGATACAGTTCCCAAGTCGAGGTCAATATTGGCTTGGATAATGCTAAAAATACTATTCATATATGAAAAGTTATATCAAAGTTTTCCCAGCTTAAACATAGCCTACGCACCCAACAAACAGCCAATTTTTTCCGCTTGAGAGTCTCCAAACCAATTTCTTAATTAATTGCCTGGCCAGCCTCAAAGCCCATTTACACAATATACAATATACAATATACAATACACCCAGGCACTTTTACTTTCTAGCCTCAGATGGACGAGTTACCTGTAAGTAATAGACAACACACTAGGCAAATCCCACACACGCTGCAACGGAATCTCTTAAAAACCACTTTCAACACACGCGACTCACTTGAAAAAGAAGAAAGAAAAACCTGATATGAATTGGTTTTAGATGTTGTCGCTGTTGTTTGGCTGCTGTCGGTTGTCTCTTGGCATCTGTGGCAGCGATATAAAGGCCTAAAACAGTGGCCAAATGCGATAAACTAAACGCCAGAGCGGAAAACGGCTCAGATGCATGTAATTTGCCCCACTGGCCGATTGCTGCCAGGCAGCTCCAAGACGGCAATACAAAAATATTTATGCATGTAAAGTGCAGCAGCTACCAGCAGCAAGTGGCGACGGTGGCAATCAAAACTAAATGCAACACTAAGCTGGCAACCATGCAGAGGGCGGACGAGAAAGCAGCAATTGCCGTAGGCAGAGCATGTGGCACTTACAACCTGCAACCGCTTCTGGGGGCAATTTGCGGAAGTTAAACAACAAATATTTGCCACAAATATATATAAAGATTCCCCCCTAACTAAGATCTTAGCTGATCGTGAGTCCTAACTTGCCATACACATAAATCTACCAGCTCCACCTATAAAATAGTTGCAGATGGAAATAGAGAGAAACCGGAAACGTGATTTTACTTTAAATTCCAATTAAATTTTGCTTTAAGCATAAAATAAAAGCCGAATTCTATGGGTATAAAAGCTATTGATTTCGTCTCAAGTCTTGGTTAACTAAATTACAGTTGGTTTCTTTGTTTTTAACTAGAAATTTGTTAATGAATACAGAAAATTATCCAAGAATTTATACTTAATGTCTTTGGTATCTTTAAATCAGGTTTAGATTAAAGGATTGCCAATTTTATAGTCCTAGAAATAGCGTTTCAGTTAGGAAAAAGAGCTAAACTCACTCAACTTAATAAATAAATGTATAAATATTATCTCATACCTTAACTTTCGCTTTTTGCTCTATTAGAGAATAGGATAAATATTAAATCTATTCAAGTTATTGTTCGACTAATTCAAGCTATTCTCTGAAGTAGATCAAAGATATTTATGAGAATAGTTTGATAACTTTCCAAGTCAAAAAAACTACTTCTTTCGGCAACTATTAATAGGTGCTTAAGATTAACACGATGCCTTTAAATACAGCACAGTTTGTGCTCAAGTTAATATGCCAGCTCTTACTAAAGATAAGTGCAAAGTTTTAGTTAGTTAGTCGCTCTTGGCTACTGTTTGCTGCTATATTAGACACTTTGGAGCGTAGATAAGGAAATACATGACAGCCTTTCGAGATACAATTTTCATTTTCGTGTTTTTTTTTTGTCTGTTTTGTGTATATAGTAGATTCAGCGATATACGTATATGTTTTGACAGCTCTGCAGGCAATATGCAGACTTTAGAGAGCAGCTTTCAGGTTGCAGACCTGCAGCTGCACTGCGATAACCGATACGATAAGAACCGACCCGACAACTGACAGGCAGGCTGTGTATATGGTAGAGTACATAAAACAGAAAAAAGAGAGAAAAAAAAAATTAAATAACAATTAATAGCTTAGCACCCAGGAACGGATTTTGGGGCCAGATCTGGCCGAGGCACCCACAGCCTTAAGAGGAGGCAAACGGTCGCAGCATTTCGCATGGTCAGTCGATAAATTAAAGCGCGTTGATAACTTGGCGACGATTAGGAGACAAGGACCGCGACATGGAACATGTTTGCTTATGGTATATTTTTTTTCTTCCTCGATACCCTGTGCACATGGAACTTCTGTAAATGGGGTATGATGAGATTAGGCAAGGGTATGTACCTAAAACGAATAGAGCAAAAGCTGTCTCGAAGCTAAAGATACAGCTCTGAAGTGACTTGAGGTACTGGGACAACACCTTTGAGTGAACTTTGTATCTAAAGCAAATCGAGCTAAGATTATTACTTAAACGTAAAGATACAGCTCTGACCTATAGAGTATACATATAACATATAATACAAGACATCATATTGATCGAACTTAAGTTAAAGAGTGGTTTATGAGGCGACTTCAGCTACTTGAAAATCACCTTTAACTCTACTTTGTATCTAAAGTGAATCGAGTTAAACTTGTTACTTAAACGTAAAGATACAGCTCTGATATATATCTATAACGTATCTCTTATAGATTCTAGAAAAGTTTACATTCATCGCAAAAAACTTAGAGGTCAATGTGACGACTTAAGGTACTTGAAAAACACTTCTGATCCAACTTTCTACCTTAGGCAAATAGAATGAAACCTATCACAAATCTAAAGATACAACTCTGAGGTAGTTTACAGTAATATTATATGTAATAGAACAGATTATATTGATCTAAGAAAAGTAAAAGAGGGTTGGATAGGGTACTTAAGCCCAACTAAAAGGTATCTTCTGGTCCAACACTTTCAGCTATAAGATTCTTAGTTGTTTATTTTGGTTTTGGTGCGATTTATGTTTGCTGCGATAGAGCGTAAAAGTGAATGTTCGAAATGTGGTGACATGCATTTAAGATACTTTGCTTATAAATTATGTTAATTTATAGCTGTATCTGGGGTACATACAAAATGCTGTAGATGTATCTAATGCTGTTGCCTGGTTGCTTTGTTTAATGTTGCGTGTTAGATGTTTGTCACGTTCATTTTCCATTTCCACAGCTCGTTTTGGTATTGTATTTGGCTACTTACAATTAATAAGCGCATTGCATTCGAGCCGGGCCTTTTGTTAATGGCTGTTACATCCGCTGCATCCGTCAGATACGTTTTTGCCTTATTGAAACCCAATTAAAACGCGTGCGTAATTTGCTTTACACGAATCTCTCGCTCACTTTCAGCCCTAACGAACCGTAGCCAAAACTTCTCCAAAGCTACGGCTGAGGGGTTGTGTTGGGTTTGAGGTTGGGGCTGAAGCTGGAGCTGGAGCTTGAAGGGGGAAGAGGGGGTTTGGTGCTCATAAAGCACGCCTTGTTGCTTTTGTTGTTTATGAGCGCCGGCAGCAGATACGCGTCATTGAACGCGTTTCTCGCGCGGTTTTCGCGCTGTTTTCCCGCTGTTTCCACGCTGTTTTCCCTTCAAACTTTTCGGATCCTTTGAGCAAGCCCACAGCGCAAACAATGAGATATCCGCGTATCATAACAAAGCCGACAACTGAATGCACTACTATATGATGGGACTAGGTCATATCTAGACTTAATATGAATGATTAAAGCTACAAATCGATGGAATATAATAAGCTAATTTTATCAATTAAACAAGTTATTCCACAGATGAAATCGATTTGCATTCATTAGCTAGATTATTGGCAGTCTCTATCATCTAATGTAGTTGAATTTATCTTAAGAGATAACTAACACATTTTCCACAGATCTTAACTAATAAAGTCTTTGGGTATAAGTGCAAATTTGTATGAGTTTCGTGGCAAGCATATTATCAACTTGTTTACTTCGCCCAGCCTCTCGTATCTCGTGCTCTCAAGTGAATGAGAAATGTTTGCTTACAATTTGCTATGGATTACGCCTGCATAAAAGCGATTTCCCGAGCCACCAACCAATCTTACATTCCCTGGCCCCGGAGCAGGCACCGCAGAAGCACTTGCCCCTTGCCTCTTTGCCTTTGCCTTTGCCTTGCATTGAACTGTAAAATTTGTGCAATTTTCAATTTCATAAAGTTGCGCGGTGTTTGTTTGTGTTGTTCTACGCCAGAGCCCAAAGAACTTTGAATTATGATTATCGCAAAAATACACACACACACACACACACAAACACACAGGGTGTGCGGATGCCTGCATGGACGCACTGCAGCGGACATACCCGGCCACGCACTCAAGTGCAGTTAATTAAATTTTGTGCAATTTATTTTGCGCAAAACTTTACCAACAACAACAACTCGAACAACAACAACAAATGTTGTTGTGCGCCGTGCGTTGTTTACTTTTCACTTTGTAGTTTTGCATTTTGCCGTCAGAGTTTTGCAAAATAGTTTTCCACATGCCACGTCCCTACCAGGCGAGGGGGAGGAGCGAAGAGAATCGTGAATTTTCTCGTTGAATTCTATGGGGCAACCCCTTGGGTGAATTCTTTGTTTATGCAGTAAATAAAACGTTTCCTCCATTTTCCAGCCGATTGCCATTGATTTGGCATAGTTTTCACATCTCTGTCTTCCACTCTGTCGTAATCATCGACCATGTTGTTGTTAGTTAGTTAGTTAGGAGGGAGGAGGGAGGAGGGAGGAGGGGAGGTTTCTCTGTCATTATTAATTACCCACACATTATATTGAAAAGCTGGGAAACTGTGCGACCATCGATCAGGCGAGCAAGCAACAGTTTTCCTTTATTATTATATATATATTATAATTATATATTATATTATCCTTTTATATTTATATTTATTATAATTAAAAATAATTTATGAGCAGCAATATGTCAGAATATAATGTAAATATTACCAACTGAAAGTTGTGGCCCCCTCCGGTAGGCGGTTCTTAGGGGGTCTCTTGAATGATTGCAACCATTTACGGCCACTAGCCAACTTCTGCTGTCTGTAGATAATTAAGCAATTGCGTTTTGGCTAAATGAGTTTCTAGTGCACTGTGAGACGAGAGTAAGGGCAAGAGGCTGAGCTAAGAACCAGCGGGCACAGAAGTACTTTACTAGTGGATACAGCCGGAGGGAAGTATGGCAACTTTTTGGTATAAATAAGATAAATATTGAGCTTTAGAAATTGAATTGGCGCTGAAAGAAATGAAAAACTTAAAAAAGGAATTACCAAGGAAATGGAATTATGATTAACAACAGATATACGTGTTAAGAAAAGAGGAAAAGCAAATGGATCTAAAAGAAAGATGTGTAGAAGCAGAAATAGAAGTGTAAACATAGAATTAAATAATATTAAACATTCTGTCAAGATTGTCAATGTGTCTGACCTTCACTTTTGTACTAAAAAGATACATTATCTAAAGATATTCCTCAGATCTAATGATATTCCATAAGAGACTCAAAATGTTAATTCTTTGGCGACTGCTGATAGATATGAAGGTGAACTCTAACTCCTCTGACCAAACTGACCTACAATATATGTTAAGCTGGCAGTGAATATTTGCCAAGACTTACGACTGTGCAGCTACAGTTATCTGGCATAATTTGCAACGAACTTCTCTAACAACCCATACATCAAAGGCACTGGGAAATTGCCAGCAAACAAGTGTAAGACCTAGACCCAAAACGAAAGGCGCTGCATGTAAAAGGGGACTACGTCAAGATACTAAAGTATCTATAACTGCAGATGCGACGATAGGGCTCTCAAGTGGGCACACAGCCAGCCAGAGAGTATGAGGTGAGGGTTGGGGTAGAACAGAGCCCAAGTTCACAGAATATGCTCAAAGAATAGTCTCAGCCTGACCTTTGTCTAGTTTTCCGCTTTGGCTTTGGCTTTGGCTTTGACTCAGCTGGCTTTGACTCGTGGTGCTTAAGCGTTGACTGATTGCATCTAATTATTCACTGAATGATAATATTGTTGATATTTGTGTCTGCCTGACTGAAGCTGGCAAGAAGAACACAGAAACACAGCAACAACAGCAGCTGAGGAATAAGAGTACACTTAGTTGTAGTAGGGAAGGACCGAGCTGATGATGCTGATGACGGCGTCTCAACGACCTATTCATGACCCTTTCGCGGTCTCTTGGGGACTCGGAGACTTGGAGACTTGGGGCCGGTGCCGCTGGCCGCTTGAGTGGAATTTCATTTGAAGCGTCAGCTGCTCCATTCGACAAGTGGATCCCAAATGATAATTGCGCTTTTCATGCATTCTCACAGATTGATGGCAGCTGGAAATTGAGTCTGCTGATTGTATCTTCTTTTCTTTTTGGCGTCTTTCCACTTGCCACTTGCCGCTTGCCACTCGTCTCTTGCCTTTTACCTTTAATTTGATTTGCTTTGTTTTGGCTTAATTAATTTATGCGTTTGCCCAGACAGGTGAGAAATTCTGTTGCACAGCATTTTTGATTTGTTTTAATTTGGTTTCTGAATTAAGCTTTCTTCTCCCCTACACACACGCACACACTCTGTGTGTATGTATATATATATATGTGCTTATTATGGATAATATATCCACATATTTCATTTTAATTGGCTGCCATTTTTCAAGTGTCAGTTGCCTGATTCTGTGGGCGTGCTCGGGTTTTAGCGTGGAAATTTTGATCCCGCTCGTTATGCAACGCACTGCAGGCGAAAACGCATCGCATCGCGTATATAATTAACATAAGTAATTAGAGAGCAGCGTTACCTTTAATTAATGGATGAACGATTGCTCAACCGCATCCAACTAATATCCGAAACTTACATCATTTTCATTCACATTTCCATTTTCAGGCACCTGCAAACAGGCTTTGGGCATGGAATCTGGCGCCATTGCGGACTTTCAGATAACGGCCAGTTCCGCCCATGATATGGGCAATGTGGGACCCCAACACGCCAGGTTAGTTGAAACTGATATATGCTTCTATAGTTTATTATCTACTGCTATTTCATCAAGGTATATAAATTACTGCAAAGCTAATTCTTATGGCAAACCAAGCATAAGTTAAGATATTATTTACATTTAAATTAGAAACAAACAAAAGACAAATTGAAAGAAGGAATACCCTGTAAAAAGTCTCGATTATATTGAGTAAAATATATATATATCTGATATCTATCTATATCTTTATCTTAAGGTAAACCAAGCATAGGCTAAGTTATTATTTACATTTAAATTAGAAACAAACAAAAGAGATATTGAAGGGAGGAATACCCTGTAAAGTATATCGTAAGTAAAGTGCGGAATAGATCAGTCTGAAAGTATGAGATATCTATCTATATATTAAACAATATCTGTATCTATCTTATGTGTTAGATATGTTTTAGTTCTTTAAGTAAACCAAGCATAAGTTCAGAAACTCTTTACACTTAAATAAGAAACAAACAAAAGAGATATTAATGGAAGGAATACCTTGTAAAAAGTCTCGTATATTGAGTAAAATATATATGTATCTGATATCTATCTATATCTTTATACATATATGTATCTAATTCATATGTAATGATAGATACATCTCCCTTATCAATCTAGATCTACAGGGTAGCCAGAGATTGAGATATCTATATGAATGTTTCAAGCTTAAAGCAAATGCAAAATAGATTTCAATTACATCCGACAACATTATGACATTCTATTGTGCTTAGTCTTACCCTTAGGCTATATGTTATTTAAGCCTCCAACAAGCACAACATCGTCAGCACACATGCTATTTATGTAAACTCGGAATGATAAACAACAAACATGCATTAAAATCTGCCACATAAAAACGGCTACATTGATGATCGACGGGACGGGCGGGGCGAGGAGAGGGCAAGTGGAGGGAGGTTTCTGTATCCTGTGCATGGAAATTATTATGAATTATTTTATGGCGTGTTTAAATGCCTTTATGTCATTTATACCAAAAACAAGGCAAACACACAAATGATATAAATTAAAATACGCACACAAAGACAACAGACATAAACACACACACACACCCACATCTCTGTGTGTGTGTGTATGTAAATTATGGAGAATAATGATACAACTTATGACCTCTTTATATTTTGCTGACATTTATTTGCCTGTTGTGAAGTTGGCCAAAAACATTTTACTGATTTATCTTCAGGGCGCACATGACAAATTCGCGGTCGCATCAATAAAAATAAGAAAAAAATATATTTTCTGGTAATTATTTGGAATGCCCAAAGCTGACCCAGAGCCACGAGATCATGAATACCTAATATATAATGTTGTGTTGCCAGTAATAAACCCCTCACATAAGAATAAACACTTTTACGACGCACTAAACTCATTTGCACAATGTGCCACAAGAACAACAAACTTCGGATGGACACCACAAACACACAAAATAAAAAGCCAGGCAAGTCCACAAATGTCAAAATGTCAAGCAAAATAACTTGCCAAAGTATTTTTTCCATGCCGGAAAGAAAACAAGTCATAAAATATAACTTTGTAAAAATATATCCACACGCGAAAATCGCCAGTTTAACGTATGAGCTCTGGCAGAAGTGACCTTCCAAGGAAATGATAATCGTTATAGTAATAAGATTTATCATATACAAGTTGAGGAGTATAGTATAGTATATATAAAGTATAGTAAATACATATAAATAATATAAACAAGGGTCAGAAACATATCTGAAGCAACAAAATAAATAAAATAATGATCATTAAATGCTGTAACTTCTGCTTCGGCCCATCAAGTTTATAGTTTTCTTTCTTAATTATAATTAAGACAAATCAGAAATTCCAACTACTCAGCTGCAAACCTAATAACTCTATAAAATTTTAATAAAAACGAGCTCAGTTCTAATAAGTTCCATGCAGTTATTGCTTCATCTGAAGCTCGTTAGAAACATTAAAAATTTCATTATAAGTCAAGCATGCGGCGCTGCACGTTCTGTACTGAAGATTTCCTATGCCAAGTGACCCCAAAGGTCAGCGAGAAGAGGGAAATCCACATGACTTAATGACATGCACAGACAGCACAAGCAACAAACAGAAATGTAAGCATAGGCAACATTTTGAGACACACTGAGAGAAAATGTATGAGTGAAGTAACAAAAATATTGATTATAATGTCAATGTCGCCTCAGGAGCAGGGAATTGGCAGTACCGGGGGGAGAAGGGAGGGGGAGGGGTATACCTATGGAAGTAGAACACCAGGCGAATTGAGCCGAGGCAAAGCGCATAAAAATAAAAGAAAAGCAATAAAATTATGCAAAGTCAACAGAAAAACGACCAGCGACAGGCGACGATGCCAAAAACATTGAGGATGAGAATAAGGATGAGGATGACGTCTGACGCTGATGGTGACGGTGCCGGTGCCCTGGTACGTGTTGACTGCGAGGTTTCCAAAATCAAAAAAAGAGAAGGATAGACTACGTAAGAGAGTGACAGAGAGAGAGAGGGAGAGGGAGTGGGAGGGGGATGGGGGTCTACGGTGCGCTAACAAATGTTTGGTAGTAAAAATGTCACACATGGCGTTTTGCATGTGGCGCCACCAGGCGAGGAGAGGGAATGGGGGCAAGATGTGGCAAGGGACTTATCCGAGTCGGGTCTGTGCGTGCCCAGGCCTAATGATGCCCGAAGCAGGGGCATGCGGGTAGCTGAACGGACAGTTTTACGTAAAACATGCGCCAAAGTCATATGAATTTTATTACAAATGAAAAGGTTGCCCTGGCAGCCAGAATTGAGAAGCGCCAAGAGAGGCGCAACAAAGCACTCAACGTATGATAAATGAAGGGGCTCTCTGCTTATTGAAGGGTTAAAGCAACAATTTCTTGTGCCTTTAAAGTCAAGTTCCAAGATTTACGGCCTGCATTTGGGCCACTTGCCAAGGATACAACAAGCCAACTTATTAGCGTAGCCTACTTTCAACCAAAAAGCCGAGCGAAAATAAAACAAAAGGCTTTCGCACTGCAAATGCTCCCATTGAAGCATTCTTTATGGGCCTTACGTGACCAAAAACTCTTTGCCCATTTTCCCTTGTTGTTTTTGGAGGATTTTTAGGTGCTTGGCGCTAATAAACTTTAGTTGCATAGTTTTTCACTTTGCGCCTGGGAAAAGCGATGAAGAAATTGACTTGATTTGCGTGGCAGCACCGGAAAAACTTCCGAGCAGTTTTTCCTTTTTTTCGGCTGCGAAATGACAATATGAAAGCGCCTTGTGTTGCCAACATGAAAAGTCCATATTCATGCGTGAATTTTGATGGATGTTGCCTAATGAAAATATGCGTTCCCTCCCGCACACCTTCTCTCTTCCACATACATATCTCTCTATATCCCTCTCTCCCTCAGACATTCTCTCTGTTTCACGCTCTGGAGAGCTTTGGCTCGTATGTGTTTGGCATAAATTTTTGACAGTTGAGTTGCTTTCGACAGGCCGCCAGCCGTGGGACTTCCTCTCCTGGTCTTCCACCCCCTATCTCTATATTGTTGGCTCACGTTTGGGTCGCCTAAATGTAGGCTACACATAAATTTATTTCGTTGCTTTTGATGTTTCGCCTGTTGTGGCAGTTGCCTTGATAATTGAAGCAATTTAAGAAATGGGCTAAGGG
The DNA here is from genome assembly GCA_035045065.1 of Hirtodrosophila trivittata. Lineage (NCBI taxonomy): Eukaryota > Metazoa > Arthropoda > Insecta > Diptera > Drosophilidae > Hirtodrosophila > Hirtodrosophila trivittata. Next base: position 69,994 of record JAWNNK010000481.1, read on the forward strand.
AACTCAAACATGCTTGTATGATATGCATTGAATTATGTATGGAAGCTTGGCATGTTATACTAGAGCTGAATCGCGTACACAGGTGAACATAAGTACAGGTGAACAAAAGCCGACAGGCCTAAAAGCTTTGCAGCTGTGTTAGAATTTACTTTTAAAGTATAATTACGAGCTATAATAATTACAGAATGTTTTCTTTTTAAAAACGAAAGAGGTCACAAGGCTTGGAAATGTGAAAGAAAAATGGATATATAGAAATATTTTGAGCTTAATCGAAGCGTTTATAGTTTCTTGAACTGAAAACTAGCAATCAAAGTCCCACTTTGAGGATTATTCGATGGCAGCATTCAAGCGGCACTGATTAATAAAGTTAAATGACTTATAAGTCCATTAAGCAAACTTCTTCATTCTTGCGTAAAGGAAAAATGCCAAAGAAATTAGCGAACCAGAGCAGGAAAAAAAAAAAATAATACCGAATACCCGAAAAACTTTTCACGTCTGCAGCTGATGGAAATACACACAACATGAGCCAACGGGAACGAGAACGGGAAACAATTGCAAACATTTTCCAATACACTGCCAAAGAGCGGAAAATACAAAAACAAAAAAAAAAAAACAAGAGAAAAAAAGCAAGAAAAGAACTGAACTACGTAAAATCTTATGGCAGCTTAGCATGCAATAAGCAGAAATCAATTGACCCATTTGGTTTATGTACTGGAAACAAAGGAAGGGCAACCCAACAGTGGATGCCATCACATGGGTGCAGGGTGAAGGGTGCATGGGGTGTCTGGGTTTTTATACCCATTTGCTGGATTCCTATTGTTTTCACATTATGTTGACAGCATCGAATCAAAATCAACGCATTTTCAATTGAAGCTGTCCCCATTGATGTCAGTGTGAACTGAAAGCTGCATTTCATATGCGCCAACGCACAAAACCACAAGGAAACAAGTTTTCTGCACAAAACTTACAACGTTTTGCAATCAATGGAACTTCGATTGTGGTAAAGGAAGGAACAGGGTCGAAGCCCTAACATTTTATGGGGTAATGTCAAAGTCAATGTGAATGTGACCAAATGTCAATGTCGGCTCAAGATAATGTCGGCAACATTCTCTCAACCGAACCAAGGCAGGCAGGCTTACGTTGCGTATGAGCGACATTGACTGGCAGCTTTTCTTTCCGGTTCGAATGTCTACTTGATAAAGTGCCAAATAGTCGTACAAATACAGACGTTAGTGTATCTTTGGTAGCTGCTCAGATAACTATGTGTGAAATATGCCAACGATTAACTTTCAGGTCAGCTACAGATCTGATTCAATCTGAATAGTAGTCATAGCTTTATCAAGCTGGGATTAGTTGGGGATATTATACTGCATTTTTAGTCTAAATTATATATAAAAGTTTATTATATAAATGAAAAGTGTGTTATTTTATTTCTAGCTCTGAATTTGATATCCCAAGTAAGAAAATTGCTTGGAATTTTTGTATAATTACTTACATTGAAACTATTCTTTAGTCTGATTTGCTTTTCTGTTGCTTTTACATTCTCTATAAACATACTTCTGGGATTGTACTCCTTTTATTATAGTCTCTATGTGTGTGTGTGTGTGTATTGTAGAGTTGAAAGCTGATGCTTGCGGTTCTGGTTTTTGTTAATTACGAATAACTTTGCCAGAGTTTCAAATATATTTCGCATTTAACATTTGTTGAACCAAAACCAGGTTTCATTGTTAGCTGTGTACATGCTCCTTTGCTTGTAATCTGAACATGTTGGCCACAAATTGGAAAGAGCTTAGAGCTTACTGCTCACATTACGAACATTTTGCATTGGAGTTGGGCGTTGGGCGTTGGACGTTGGACGCAGGGAGTTGGAGGCTTGGTGTGTTTAACCCCACTTCATCCCTTAATTGCCGCATTAGACGCTGCATTTGCTTGTGTGTGTATGTGTGTGTGTGTGTGTGTGTTAAAGTCAGACTCGTTGCCATGCCACATTATGCTATAACAAGAAGCAACCTGTACTTTGCCCCACCTCGACGCAGTGGATACTCCAAGCTGCTATTGTTACTCACACTTTTCGGGTTTGTCTGCGGCTGTCGCTCACTTAATCGTTGCCTGCCTGCCTCCCTCTTCGTCTGTTTGTCTGTCTGTCCATCTGCCCATCTGTCTGTGGCATTGATTTTCGCTTTTAGCATAGTCTACATTTAGGCGCACGGCACGTCACGCGGCCGGAATCGAGCTCGAGCTGGAGCTTCGGCACGGGCACTGATTACGGCTCTGACTGCCAGTTTTTGGCCACTGAAGCAATTGTTGTTAACGCGTTTTCCATTTTATTGCATTAATGTTTGATTTGGTTTTGCTTTAACCGCCCACGCAACGCTCCGATTCAATTGATTGCTGTGTGTGTGTAACCATATATCTGTATCTGTATCTCACACTCTCTTTCTGTATCTGTATCTGTATCTGTGTTTTGCTCTTTTTCGCTAGTTCCTTTGCTTTGCCTCGTTTTGCTTCGGTTCAGCTGTCAGCAATATCAAAGTTGTGCCTGCTTCAATGCCAACAGAACTCAGCCCCATTTCAGTCACTTAATGTGTTAATGTGCTTTTTATGTTACAAATGAGTCAATTTTTATGATTTAATGTTACTGTGCGCCTCGTCCAATTTCAATTCTGATAACGGTTTGGCATTTCTCTTCCATTGATTACCCCCAATATGGCCCCCAGCTTGGATATAAGTATAACCCGGCGAGGAGAGGAAAAAATAAAACATAAATTCACTTGCTTATTGAATTATTTATAACATTTTATTGAATTTCTTCATTGGCACGCATTATTTCTCAATGGCAAAAAGTTTGGCATTGATTTGGGTTCTTACCAACAATTTATTGCCTGAATTTGTTGAAATTTAAAACCACTTTCCTTCTGCCTTCCTTCACTTAATTGAAGCAAACTTTCTGCCCACCTTCGAGCAGAACCAAAAAATTAAGGTATAACCAAGGAGACGTTGAGAAGTGAAAACTTCCTCGAAATCCTCTGGCATCTGATACAAAACATGTTTTATTAATTTCATTTATTAAAAACACACACCGTAGGTTGTTTTCATTAGATTTTTACAAGCTGCTTCTCCTCCTGGCCACACCGACAGTACATACACATAGGTAAACAAATACTGACAGCCTGGGCGTGTGCGAGTTTAAGAAAATTCCAGGAAAATTACAACGGCAACTAAGTGCTTTACTCACAGAGGGTGAGAGCTGGGGAAAATTCTGTCTCCTACCCTGAAGTGTAGGCGCTTAAACAAAACTTTAAGTACAGCAAAAATGTATAGAAAGCCGCATGGAAATGATGAAAGCTCTTGTGGTAATTGAAACTCAAATTTCCAGCTAATTTACTAGTTTCAACTTTGGTTAATTATTTAGAATAGAAAGTGAACTAGTTGAAGACAAGTCTGCAGTCACATTCCAAAGTTCAACTTGCCTCTGCAACTCCCAGCTTATCTAATGCTCTATCAAAGTTTGCATAGCAAATAGCAATGCAAACCAGCTAAAGAGCCAGCTATTCCTCTTAGTCTCCCCCCTCCCCGCCATCCAGCGAAACAGTCAACAGGTCAACACAATTGAGACGCTTTCAGGCAGCAAATTGTGCGCCGCGCATGCGTAACGAGAAGCGGCAGCAACAGCCACTTGGAGCTGGGAGCGATGCCAGTTAAATTTAAATACGCAGAGCAAATACCAGGGAAATGTTTGCCTCAGAAATTGAAAGACAAACACACAAGGCAGAGCCGACAACAACTTGACAACTGACTGGCCAGATGTATAGAAGACTGCGCATGTGCAACCGACAACAATGCGACCGACTCGACCCGGGGACAACTCAATCGAGTCGCAGCTTGGCTCTGCACCAGTCCTCAAGGCTATTTGCCTAAGCATATCTATGGAGTTGTGCGAGTATTTGCTCAAAACGTTTTCACTCCGACAACTGCAACTGCAACTTTGAGTAGAGAAGCGACTATGACAATAGTCTAAAAGCCAAGTGCCCACAGCTAAGGCAGAAAACACAGTTACAGCTTCTTGTCTATTTTTATTTGATCAAGAGTGACATAAGGGTTTGGGCCGTAGACAGTAGACACATATGCAGCTGTGTATAAAAATACAGTTAATTTACTCGCAACTTTGGGAACGGCAATGCGGATGAGCAACAGTTTCGACTCTGGAAATATTTCTATCAAGTGTAAGGCGTAGGCCGGAAGGGGTTCATCAGGGTTAAGTCAACCTCAAAAACATTGTGCAGAGCATGGTCCAAAAGTATTTCAATATTTATATTAGGATTTGCGACAAGATGAGACATTTTATGGATAAATAGGCTGACTTTATGACATAAGTGGATCGGAAACTTCAAACCAATTATTGGAGTAAAAAACTATGAAAGAACGAAATGAATGGAAGATGTAGAAATACCTTTTAACAACATAAGAATTCATTGCAAATTGAGCAAAACTTTATATAGTTTCCATATACAAAAACTTTTCTCAATATATCCAACTTAAGATCTCAGTAAACACAGCAAATAAACTAAAATCCCAGCAAGAAACTGTGCTAGCAATTGTCCTCATCTTCAACGTTTAACTTTCTATTCTTTGGAAAAGTATCTTAAGCGAGTATCTTATATCTCCTAAAAGTCATTTCTTATATAACATCAGAGCATATTTGATTGTTTTTAACGAAGTGTTTACAGTTCTTATGCAGCAGTTGCCATTCGGTTGATCTAAAATGTCTTCATCAGGCGCAGTAGCTTTGTCAACATTTTCCAAATATGACAGCCCATTAAGACAAAAGTCAGGCGTGACCTCAAAGGAGGATGCAGGCAAGGTACGAGGGGGCTGACTGGGGAGGAGAGGGGAAATGCACAGGGCGCTACCCACAAAGATGACTTTGTCACAGTTATTGCGCCCTGACAATAATGACTTAAGAAAGCTGCAACAACAAACATGACAGAAACTGCAGAGGAAAAGAAAAGCTTAAGCCGACTTGCAACGCAACTGTTGGCGAGAGAGAAAGAAAAACAGCTGCCAAAAGAAAAGTAAATGAAAAATGGAAAATGACATGCAGAGGACAACTTTTGCTTGGGCCGCAAAAATACTATGTACATATATATAAGAAGCATACAAACCAAATGCCGGCAACACTTTACAGAAGCCCACAGAAAACAACAAGAGAGCGTTGGGTAAGGGGTGAGGGGTGAGGGGTGAGGGTAAAGGGAAGTGGCGGACAGAATAGAAAGAAAAGTGGGAAAAACTGCAAAAGAGTTTTGCATTTTGTGTGCCATTGTGTCAAGTGGAAATTGCAGGGAGACGCTGGCGTCGCTGGCGAAAACCTAGAAAAATGGCAAACACGCCGGAGCGTTCGTTGACAACGGAAAAGATGACAATAAAAATGGAGGCTAGGGCTTAGGCGAAAGCCAATGCAACAACAACAACAACAACAGCAACGACAACAACGACAACGGCTTAAAGTTCAATGGAAAATATGAAAAGTAAATATGGCGACAAAAGGGATGTGAGAGGTGGCGGCCATTAGCGTTTTATGACACAGACCAAGAAATCGATAAAGCACAAAGGACTAAGAAACAACACATGTGTTTGTTGTTATCCTTTATGTTGTTGTTCTTCTTCTTCTTCTTCTGCCTCTGTTGTCCGTTTACTTTGTGTGCAATTTGCGATGTGCAAGGGTTAACACCAGTCTCAGTCTCAGTCTCAACCTCAACCTCAGCTTCAGTTTGCCTCAGTTTGCCTTTTTGTTTTTTCTGCAATCATAAAAGCAGAACACAAAAGACATTATGCCCCAGAGCCCAGAAGATATAGCTTAAACAGGCTCTAATCTAGGTTATATTACGTGAACTCAGCGAGAAGTACAAAGTTACAGAAACGGCTTATTACCTCTTGGTCAGCACATGTCAAACTTAGGTTTGTGTTGAGTTGAATTTTCATATTAGACTTTTATATAGCTGAAATCCAATTAGGCAGATTTAGTTTTAATAAAGTCTGTGTTGAATTACTTTTGCTCAAGTTTTTGCCATTTTAATATATAAAATATGCACAAAAGCGAGAAATATGCTTGAAGACAAAGAGCTGCGATGAAACAATAGAAGACATAACATACACACAGCTAAGTCTCTACTTTTTCCTTTCAACACCTTTCTTCAATGTCAATCTACTGTCTAAGCTGCCATTGAAAGGTGTAGGGTAGTGTCCTTAGGTAGGTGGAAACAACTAATAAAATACAGCTGACGCTCATTTGAAGTCTTCAAATTAATTTGTAAAGGATTGCGCGGGATTGGCTCTGGCCTTGGCCTAAGTTGCCGCCGCCACAGACAACGTCAAACTCTTGAAGCTTAGCAAAATATTTTGGTAAAAAGTGCAAAAAAACAGAATGGAAGGAAAAAAAGGGAAATATTTAATTAAAAACTCGAGGAACTGCTGCTTCTGCTGTTGCCGCTGACAGCCGCTAGGAGGCACTGCTGTGCACTGAGCCGAGCGTTAGAAACAAAGGCAGCACCCATTGTTTTGCTATGTGGGAGCAGGAGGAGTAGGAGCTAGGGCGGGGGCAGGCACAGGAGGAAAAGGAGTGTAGCCTTTAGAAACGTCGACGGCGACGTCTTTATGACAATCGTAAAAAATAATTTTTAGTAGCTTACAAGCCGTTGGCAGGAGGCACAAGGCAGTTGCAGATTGAGATGGAGCTGGAGCTAGAGATGGAGCTGGAGCTGGAGATGGAGCTAGAGATGGAGATGGTGTAGTGGAGCAGCTCGTTGCCTTGGCATTTTAATTGCATCAAGTGCCATTAAAAAGGTTGAAAGAAAGAAAAATTGGAAATTAAATGAAAAATAAATATGTGTGTGGAGGGAAATGAAAGCGCATGAGTCTCAAGAGGGGCGTTGAGCCCCTTAAGCATTTCACACACACTCCCACACCACACACACACACCACACACACATATGTGAAATTGAAAACGTAAATATTTTGCCGTCACCTGTGAGTTTCTTACCCTTCATCCTCACCTTTCCTCACCTTAAGAGCACACGTGTGCAATGAGATTGTTGCAGGAGCTTTCCCTGCCCCCGTTAACAATCCTTTGGCTGTGCTACTTATTAGAAAGCCTTCAGGATGTTAGGGACACTCGAAACATATGTGAGTGTACGTATACGGAAAATGTAAGCTGCTTAAGTTTTGTCTTGGACCCTCAGAAGGCAAAAGTTAAGTTGCCCAACCAAACGAACTTCATTCAGTGCAAATCAGCTTAACTTTTTGCGCTATAAACTGTAGCATATTTTGAAGGATTTCACTTGTGCGGGCATCCTTAAAGAGTCTAGCCCCAAATAGAAATCTAGACAACCTCATTAAAAAATAAGAAAATAAGAAAACAAACAGCAAACAAGCTGCAAACGAAACTTGATAAAGACTCTACTCAAGTCCCAAAGGATACGCAAATTCAAAAGCAAAAGCATTGCACAAAGATATGAAAAAAACATAAAATAAAATACATATATACTATATATAGAATACACATATCAGCCTAAAGGCAAAGTCTTTTCTGGAATAAGGAAAGAAGAAAAAAGGGTCGGAAGTTTGCATTGTGCTTAGCACAACAAACCAATTGGGCACCTAAGCTATACTATATAGGGGTTTTCCTCTATGAGTGAAATGTATGCAAATTAGATTTAACATTGAGTAAACGCACAATAAATATGCCGGAGGACTAGAAATGTGCGAGCATTGTATAAGAGCATTTAAATAAATAATGGACCCAAAGTATTAAGTGCATTGAAATGTAGTCAATGGTCATATTAACAGGATATACTCAAATACTTGTATCAAATCCATTGAAAAAGGACAATGAAAAGGCTTTGACAATGGACTTGACTAAGAGTAAGTCGAGTTCTGTTCTTATTAAAGCTGTAGATTATACATTTTTCTTGTGTTCGCCAACTTTAGTTATTATTTATGCTTAGATTTAAGACAATTTGGAAAAAAAAAACTTTTATAATATATCTAAATTCAAAAGTTTACTTGACTTTTGCAATGTTATCAACATGTGCGAACAATTTGAAATTGTTAGCAGCTGGTTTTAGGAGCTCTCACCCACCGCAACCCAGATGTGGCGCCGTTACGTGCCACATGACGCGGCCATCGAGCCACATATTCATGCATATATTTTCATAATTATCTAAATAAATGTGTGTAAGGCCACAACAACACACACACAAACACACACACACACAGAGAGCACAAGTGAAAGCGACATGAATTTATATTAAAAACGAGCAGAACTTTGCCACAGTCCACAGGACCTAGTACCCCATAAATGTAGCTGTCTCCCCTTTCACTGTGTGTGTGAGTGTGTGTGTGTGTGTAAAATACACTACGTGTCTGTGTAGCTGTGTCTATATCTGTTGGTTGACTCCAATTTCAGCGGCGCTCGCAGCCATTCCTGGCATCGCTGAGAAGCATAAAGTAACACAAGACCTATTTAGAGTTGCCAACACTGTGTGTGTGTCTTCTTTGCGAGTGTATGTGTGTGTGTGTGTGTGTGTGCAAATGCAACATTACGGCCACTTAGCTGTGCTGGTTTCGTGGCTGGGGCACCTTGTGCAGCCTGTGTGCTGCAGTTATGCGATAGCTGCAGCTTTTTATGGCATATTTTAGTAGCTTTGCCTAAATAAAAGTGGCGCTAGGTGCCATTTCCTGCTGCCAGCTGACCATAACGCTCCAAACTATGCAAAGGAAACTATCCACAGGACAACACACACACACACACACACACACATAGCACACCGCAAAGAATGCAACAATTTGCTGTAAAACGAAACCTCAGCTCCAAGAAGGAAGAGTGCAAATATTTTGTGTGCCAACATAAAATTTTCGCACGGCATTTTTCGTACTCGATTTCATAGCATACTTTTCTGCGCCCAGCCATGGCTAAAAATGGCAAAAGTTTTTCTCGTACCGTATAACCAGCATTATAAGTATCTGCCTCGTTAGTTGTAAATGAGATGACGAAGGCGTCCTGCCAGTGCTTAAAACGAAGCTAATGAAAGGCTTCAGCTGAATGCAGTGTGCAAAATGATGCTCCCGAAAACGAAAACGAATACGAATATAGCACACTTATCGGGCCTGCATAACAAGCACGGGATACTTTACCCACTGCATTATGTAACTGAAGCACGCTATTAGGCATTCAGCATGACTTGGCAAGGCTGGGCATATACCTATATATAGTACATGCCCCAACACTTCGAAGGACTTTTGTATGCGCCCATTATTTGCCCAATTTGAATGCGCATTGAGAAAACATTTTTGCAGCCTTGTCATGCAAATGATGCTAAACTGCCATCCCAGGTGACCCATATGTTAACGGTAATAAACAGCTGCTGTCATAAAAGGTAGACACCATGCCGAAGAAGAGAAAGTGTTAACCTTGACGAATAACAAACACCCTTTCTATCAAAAGTAACTAATATATAAAGGAGAAGAGTTCCAAGGGCTTTCTCAGAATTCATTCAGACAAAGGATAATGTTCATGTACCAAATACTAGGAAAAACATCTGTTAGCTTTATGATATTCAAGAAACTGTCATCCAATTTTATTGAAAAACAAATGTTTATACTTTTGATGCCATCACAAACAACAATTACAATAACTGGCACAGTTTGAAGAGTATTTCTAGATATACTTCTAGAGGCGAAAACAAATAAAGCAGAATAAAAGCTAAAGTCAACGGCTAATGTCAAGCCCCTGAAGCCGCAGAGCAGAGTCACATCTCATTGGATTTATGACAACAAAATTGATATTAATGTAGAAAACTCGGCGCACACTTTCGCAAATAGGCAAACCACTGGGAGGGGACTCTGTCCTGGGAGGTGGGGGGTGAGCTGGTAATAAGAGCTTCGCAGGCAGTCAACTTGGAGGCCTCCTCTGCCTATTTTGCATATGAGATCCGTCCCCTTGGTCCTCAGCCTGTTGTTGTCGGCGTGTTGTAAACCGCGATTAACGTAAATAGCGGAAAAAATGGCGCACAGTGGCAGCAGCAATAAAATATGGCACACAGATAGACTGGCACATACACATAAACACACACACACACACATGGGTGTGAAAAACTGGATGTAAATGTAACCGAAAGGGAAAAAAATTGTATGCACCAGAGAATGGGGAATCCAAGCCAGCACCAGGACCAGGACCAGAGTCAGAGTCAGAGTCAGAGCATAATGTAGGTCATGGCAGGATATGTGTGGACTTACTCCAGCAGGCTCTTCCCTTCCGCCTGATGCTTCAGTATAAAGCTCTCATATGTTTGTATGGCGCCTGCCAAGCGGAAAATTTGTTGCAATTTCCATAGAACGTGATAACTGCTGATGCGGCCACTGCCAGAGTTGATGTTGATGTTGCTGCAACTGCAACAGCAGCAGTTAATTAGCAGTTGAAGTTTCTTATTAGATTGGAGATTAGGTTACCCACTGGCTGTAGAGCTCTTCTTGACAAATTGCTGATTAATGCAGACTAAAATGTATAAATAGATATAGACTAGCCTAGAAATCTGTCAAATACACAAAATCAATTAACTATCCTACTTTCTGGTATAGGATTACGATAGGTCCACAAGAGGTTTCTATAGAACTGGGAAAGAAAGTTCCTATTTGCTGACTAACTGATAGGATATTGTGCTGTAGTCAAGTCAGTTTAAAGTATTCTAACCAACTTTTAAACAAAAAGATACATTCATTTTTTGAGTGGAGAATGTCGAAAGAAATTGTTCTTTCCACTTTAAAATGCAATAAAAGTTTCGTTAGAAGCGATGTGTGATTAATTTTCGTGGCAAAATGTATCTAAATATCTGAAAATATAATTCAAAAGTTGCTAAATATTATATCAATAGCAGAGAAGAAGTCTTTCTTAGTGCATAGTTTATCTACTAGAAGAGTTTAACACAATATATTGTAGGATGAAGATACTCTAAATGAACTTTTCATCCACTTTCAACAACTTTAACTGGGGCAGAAGTAAGATACATGTGGCAGCAACATGTTGCACAAACAAATACACTTCCCATGGCAATTCTCCCCTTATTGTGAATAACTCTTTACCTCGGACTCTCTCACTCTCTGGCTCTGACTGTTTATGGCTTTATTCTATAGTCTATAGAAAACTGAGTAAATTGTTTAAATGACTTTGCATGAGTCAATAAGTTGCATGATTTACTGCACTTTGTCCTCCCTTCGGTATTCTAATACAAGCCAACTATAAACTAGATAATATATGAATATGAACATATAACGTATGCCACACAACCGCACACACACACACACACACACACACACAGACAATATGTGTGTGTATAAAGAAATTGTCGCAATGCAGTTGCAGTTTTTGAGTTTTGCAAAAAAAAAAAAAAGTTGGCGCTTGAGTTTCGAGTCGAGTTGTGTCGAGTTGAGTTGAGTTGAGTTGAATTTTCCATTTTCCCATGTCTGAAAGTTTCTATAGCAGCGCTGCGTGTGGTTAACTTTTTTGTTTTTCTTTCTTTTTTTTTTTGTTTTTGTTGCTGTTTGAAAACCGAAAGTGAAAACTGCCAAACTGCCGCAGCTGTTGTGGAAATAATTCATAAATTGAGCGCGAATGTTGCGGCAAAATAAAAAAAACTGAAAAGTCATTCAAAGCAAAGATGATTAAGTATGCAAATTGGCGCCTTGGCACATGGAAAAATGTTCATTGATTAAATATTGGCACATTGTTTGATTTGATTATAAAGTGAAAATTCAATAATGTCTCAATAAATGATAGCTGAATGGCCCATAAAAGAATTAATGGTGACAATTTATGACAAATTATTTACGAGAAAATAAAACTATTGAAAAACAAGCAAAATAATTTACATAAACGATGAAAATGTTTTGCACTCGATATCGAACTTTGATGATATTTATATGATGATGCTGAGAGTATTATTTGCTGTTGATGCCAAATAAATATATGAAATGTGTAGAGAATTGTTCAAAAATTACATTTATTCTGTTCTTGATTCTCGATTCAAGAGTTTCATCCGAAGTGAGTTAAATCCTTACTGAGACTGTTTTTGAGTAGCATTTAACTTATGGAATTCACGAATGTTGCATAAGTACTGTGCTTTAAACATCCCTTTGAAGTTGAAGTGTTTCCAACACAAAACCTTTGCGTACAATTGCCAATCAATTTGTTTTCCACAAAGGGAAATACTTATGGGTTTCCACGCACAGCAAACGACATTTAATTACAAGCAGCAGATGCACTTCACATGCAGCTCAATTACATGCACATTCCACAGAAATAGCCGGTATTTAATTTAATTAAATAATTAACGCCAATGCAAATGACTGAAAAATAAAATGGCAAAAAAAAGGAGGGAAAACAACGCATGACAATAAACAAGCATTGGGCGTAACATTGCATTGAATCAATCAATTCCCATTAATTATTTATTAATATTGTTAATAAAAAAACAATAAAACAAAAAGCAGGAGCAAAAGTGAGGACACTTGTACGAGTATTAATTACAATTAACATTTAGTTATTAAATCACCAAACATAAAAGATCGAAATAAACATGAACATATATGTATTTCCAGACAAATTAATAAAAAACAGACAAACTACAATACAAAAACTCGTAGTAGATAGCTGAAAGGTTGAGGAAATCAATATAAAAGTATCAATATATATTAAATAATAGTATAAAGATTAATAATAAATAAAAAATAATAAAATATAAAATAAATAAAATATAAATAATAAATATAAAATAAATAAAACATAAATAATAAATAATAATTATAAAATAAATAAAATATAAATAATAAATAATAAAATAAAATTAATAAAACATAAATAATAAATAATAATTATAAAATAAATAAAATATAAATAATAAATAATAAAATAAAATTAATAAAACATAAATAATAAATAATAATTATAAAATAAATAAAATATAAATAATAAATAATAAAATAAAATTAATAAAATATAAATAATAAAATATATAAAATATAAATAATAAAATATAAAATATGAAATGTAAAATATAAAATATAAAATAAATAATAAAATAAAATATATAAAATATAAATAATAAATAATAAAATATAAAACAAATAATAAATAATATAAAAACAAATAATAAATAATAAAAATAATAGAATATAAAATAAATAATAAAATATAAAATAAATAATAGATAATAAACAAAAAACAATAAATAATAATTAAGTTTATGAGGAATCCAGTCTGAAGGAATAAAAATATATATCTAATAAACTGAAAAATATATGAAGCTAATAAAGTTTAAGTAGTTTTTATTTATAGAAGACTCTCTTGAAGTGTTCAGGCTCTTTTCTTCTTCTCTTTTTATTACATTTGCACAATAACTATAAACTTTTCACACTTCTTTACTTCATTATCTTGCAGACTCAAAGTGGACAATAATGGAGGTGCCTGGTGTCCCAAGCATATGGTCTCACGCGGTCTCAAGGAATATCTGCAAATTGATCTGCTGCAGGTGCATCTGGTGAGCGCCATACGCACACAGGGTCGCTTTGGCAAAGGTCAGGGCCAGGAGTACACGGAGGCCTATGTGGTGGAGTACTGGAGGCCAGGCTTTGAGAAATGGTTGCGTTGGAAGAGCATACAGGGCAAAGAGGTGAGTGCTGGAGTGGCAAATCTCTCTCACCATTCTCTCACATTAATCACGGACGGGCTGGGCAGCGATAAGGATCGCAATAACCGCGAGCCACGAACAGATACAAAATGTATCTACATCTTTAGGCTGCACAATTTACGTGCGAATTATCGCGAGGAGCGAGAATTGCGTAGGTGTCCCTCGATTGTGTTGGCCCAACCCGTTCCCGAGCCCGTTCCATCGATTTATTGTGTGCAAGGCAGGAAAATCAATTTGAACGCTTTTGTTTTTTCGGCCAAAAGCGCTCAGATTCCCCCAACCCACACGCTCAACACTCACTATCCCAGCTGGGGCATTAATAACGTTTTATTTTTATTTTCATTTTTATTTCTGTTGCATCTTGCAGATACTTCCCGGCAATATAAACACCTACAGCGAGGTGGAGAACGTGCTGCAGCCCAGCATCTTTGCGTCCAAGGTGCGCATCTATCCCTACAGTCAATACGATCGCACAGTCTGCCTTCGCGCCGAGATTGTTGGCTGCGCCTGGGAAGGTAAGTGGTCCATCTATAGCCATGAATTATGGCAAACATTGTGCCCCTGCCTCTCGCTGCAGACCCAGCGTCGTGGTCGCACTTGTTCATGCCCTGCGGCCAGCAAACAGCTAAAGTATCTTTTAGTTGCAGCAAACGGAAAATAGCCAAAAGAAAGGCTAGCCGAGACATGCATACTCTACAAATCACATATATAGAGAATGAGTAGTTTAATTGAAGAATATTTTATCAGATATTCAACCATTTTAATATCCTAAGATTATGTTTTATACAAGTCATAGATAAGGCCTATTTTAACACTTATTTAAAGAGCTGCTGAAAAAGTGCTCAGCATAGTTAGCATACCCTTTTGTAGTGAGTGTATAAAATAGTATCTGCAAGCATGCAATCAAGCGTGCGACCGGTTTTGATGACTTTGTTTTGCATTTGAGAGCCGAAAGGAAAAAAAAAGTTATTTAGTTTCTTTTATTGTTTTATTAAAGGCCTCGTTGTTGTGGCACAACAACTGTTGTTGGCCCGTTGCATGCTGCATATTTAATTTACAGTTTTTATGCGAATTTATCGCTCTTTTGGTTCAACAATTTCTGCATTTTTATGTAAGTTGAACATGAGCCAGTCATAAAATGGCCTTATAATTAAAACTAGTTCAAAATATGACGCCACAAATCGCCTTAAATTTCTGTATCGACACACACTACTATTTCTTTGCCTTTCACCAACTCAAATATCCGACTTTTACAGAGGGAATCGTCGCCTACAGTATGCCAAAGGGAGTGCAGCGTGGCATGGAAATCGATCTGTCCGACAAGACCTATGATGGTCAGGAGGAGGGCGATCGCTTTGTGAATGGACTGGGCCAACTAGTGGATGGCCAACGGGGCAAGGACAACTTTCGTATGGATATCAATGGCTTTGGTAAAGGTAAAAATATTCTACTCAAATTGTACTCTAAGTCGGCTTAGATCAAAAGTAGAATACAACATAAATTCTCTCTTATTATGCTGGACCAGATGCTCGTTTCACTTGTCATATAAAGTGTTTAAGTCTAGACAATTTCAGTGCAGTCTTTGCTCTGCTTAACAAGTTGTTCCAGCCAATAAATGTCACATAAAATTGTGCTAAACTGGATTGCGAGTCGTTGCATAGGATATTTTATAGGGATAACATAACAGTACTGAAGCTTTTAGCTGTTCCAGTTTCTGTTTGGGCCAGTACCAAGAAGTTACCAGTTAGGCACAAAAAATATGTCAGATATCAAATAAAAACTTCAGTTAATCTTTATGCATATCTATACTTAAAGTTAAACCTCTTTATATGCCTTAACCATATTGTTTTACCTCTACCTTTAGGCTACGAATGGGTTGGCTGGCGCAATGATACCCTGTTCGGTCGACCCGTGGAGATCATATTCGAATTTGAGACAGTTCGAAATTTCAGTGCTGTTATAATACATACGAACAACATGTTTTCGAAGGATGTGCAGGTGAGTCATATAGCACTTAGTTAATACTCTACGCGGTGGCAATAACTGTCAACTGCAACTGCATTTCATCACATATTTATTGGCCATTTTTCAATTGTATACTCATATAAGACAACACGAGACTGTCATTTGCAGACATATAAATTGGCTGTTTAAAAATAAAATACAACAACGCGAGCAGCAGAAAATTATATAAACAAAATGCGTTGCGCCTTTTTTGTTTGGAAATCGTAAAAAATCAACAGCCGCCGCGAGGTCCGGACTCCGGACCGCAGTCCCCGGGGCCGCAATAATTTCATACCCATGCCCCAATCCCAATCCCAGTTCCCAGTTCCCAGCCAGACAAACTGGCGGCAGCGGCAACAACGGCGACGGCAAACTGAGCAAATAAATGCTAAACAGTTCCGACAGCAACCACAACGCAGTAATAAAATAAAATCGACCAAAAAAAAGAGAACGAACGATTTTTATAAACAAAACCAAACACGAAATCGAACCTAAACAAACCACAATTGATACGGACGCGGTGCGTCCCTCCACAAATGTTTACCCCGTCGGCACCGAGCTCCGATCTGACTCAGGTGGCACTTGAAATCGGGTGGCGGCACTCGAATGTACGAGTATATGGCAAGCCATTATAGAGTCAATTTCCTTACTCGTGCTCTTTATCGAAAGTAAACAATGCAAGTATATGAGTTCGAGTACAATCATATAATGATTGGGCGCTGTTTTGTTTACCCCCATATCATTTAAGGGACGGACAGCCCTCTGTCTCTGCCTCTGCCTCTGATACCAACTGCTTGCCCCATAATGTGCCCATAAAACACAACTGAACAATATAAAAACACAATTTTCTCAAGTCCATTGACCCAAATTATTGTGGCAATGTGTTAAATGCTAGATGCAGATAGCTATGGGCCCGTTGACTGATAAGGCCTAGAAAATTGTTTAACAGTCAGCACATTATTATTATAGGAAATGCTAGGTAGCAGCTGAGCAGACCCCAAAAACCTGCCACTATCTTTAATTAAAACTTTTCTTAGTTTCTACTGGAGTACTCGTATGATTGCATTTTCCACTTTTCCCCCAGAGGCAGTAATAAAATTTCTTGTAAATATCATTTATTGACAGTTTCGAGTACCGTTCGACAGTTTAATAATTTTTATATGAGCCCTGTTCGATGCTATCGACGATGATATGACCCTATATATATGGACTATATATATATATATATATACTACCTTTCCATATGCTTGTCAAATTTGTGTCAAATTAATCTCGACTTTTGTAGGACTGGACAGATAAGTGCATGTATTGCAACTTGACATAACGTTATAATTAAGTATTTTTTATGTACATTTAATTAATGATAAGTTCAACATGTTTTACATCAGGCAGATAAGGTGCATATATACACAATATAGGTCAAAATATACCAAAATCTAATAGAATCTTTCAAAGATTATAGATTCGATCTGATATCATTATTATAGAATAGTTGATCCTATGATAGATTTTAATTACTCAATTTTTCAACCACAAATCATCTTAACTTCCGTTTAATGAGGCTGCTTTGTAATAGCGTTTACTGCTTTTAACTCTTTTGATTATCTTTAAGCTTTTCATACAATTTCCATATGCTCTTCAACTTTTCCGCTAAAGGCAACTTCTCTTAATCAGCCGCTTCTGATGCCACTCTAGATAGCGTACACTTTGAGCCGACTCAAGCATTTCTCTGACAATTCTGCTGACGTAATTAACCACAAAGTATGCAGTCAATTGGCAGCAGCTTCAAACGGCACATAAAATTTCAATTACCACAAATTTTCTTTGGCCTTTGATTTGTTGCCGACATTTCTACGTGTACTGAACTGGGCTTGAACGGTCTCCGGCCGGGGTGGTAGCCTACCTGGACTTGGTCATTGACCATTCGCTTTATGGTCCCCATAATTTACACAGCATCAACGACTTCGTCGTCCTCCTCCTTGTCCGCGTCCTCGTCTCTCAGTCTTGCGCGCTATAATTTTCGTTTTTATGATTTTTCATTACCATTTGCTTGGCCAGCGCCATTCGGAATGACCCATAAGTCATAAAATTACTTAGAGCAGCTTTGAGACAGAGCTCTGGGAAGCGTTCCGGAATCCGGACACACTGGAGCATCGCAGACTCGGAGACGGTCGTGCAATAAATACTCAAAATGCCATTTCTGATGCATTGATAAGCCCAAAATTATGCTAATTGCGTTTTAATTATGACACGCGTGTGGCTGCCACTGCACCTTTCACCGCACCTGCGACACAACCCCAACTCCAGATCCCGATCCCGATGCCAGACAGAGCCAAAGTCATTACATGTCAGATGTTCGATAAGCCTCTTGAGCTCTTGTGTTGTCGGTAAGCGTCTGCTTGTTTGACTTTGTCTTTAGCATTTCTAATGAGACACAGACTCAGAGTCAGAGCCAGTCCACCGCTTTGTGTACTCTTTAAAATGCGTGCCCAGATTTATAACTCCGATTAAGACATTGTCGTGTGGGGGTCGAGGTCTACGTGTGGTCCTATTAATTAGTGTGGGGAGCTTACTGTCTTCAGATTGTTTGTCTCTCTAAGTGACCGATTTCCGTTGGAGAAACATTGCAACTATTTCGTTCTTTGGACACAGTTTGACAGGTGAATTAAGAAAAAGGACTTGCAGGATAAGTTGCTAACAAGGAAAGTACTATACGAGCTCTATCAATACCAATCGAAAAAGATATTCAAATTAAGTAAAACATATGAAAAGCTTAATGAAAAATATATAATTAAATGCAGATTTGAGCTCTATTTGTATTTCTTTGCTGCAAATCAAATTGAAATTTATATACATGTTGAAATTCAAGAAATTGGCAAATTGATTGCATATTTGAAAATATTAAATGAAATATTTGTCTCTGACTACTCCAAGGAAATTGAATAGAAGCGTTTAATTTGCTTGTGAAATATTTGAGAAAATAAATAAATAAATGTGCTCTGACTGAATTTTATTGCAAAAGACTTGGAAAAGACTTTCATAGTTTTATTTTGAGTTTAATAAAGTCATAAAACGGAAGACTTATTAAACTCACATGTCAATATCAATTCAGTTTGATTGCTCATACTTAAAGCCAAGCTTCCCATCGGTTCTACTATTAGTATTCCATACAGTCTGCGTACAAACAAAGTCCAAGCAACACCTCAAACGAAAATGGTCAGAGACACCAACGTTACCAATGACAACTCATTAGCCATGCTCAGTGCCATTGCCAATGGGTAAGACAACACTTACACATCCGGCTGGCCCCAAAAAAAATATATATATGAGATAGTCACTGACTGGCTTCAACGGTTTCTGTTTTTCTTTTTCTTATTTATATATATATATAAGTTTGTTTTTTCTTATTTTTATTACAAGGCACTTCCGTGGCGCGTCTATAACTGAAGCCTGCACTGTCGCTTGACCAAAGTTGTCAGTAACAGAGGTAACAGATATGAGTATACAATTCGCGCGGGGCGTCATAAAAAAGAAAATAAATGTGATTACTTTAATTATTATGCCACTCACACACTCACACACACACACATACACTATACAAATACAGAACACTGTGTCCAACTGTTACTCATCTGTGTTTACTCTCCACCTCTCTCTCTGTTGCAGGTGTTTGTCCATGCCAAAGTCTTCTTCAGCATTGGCGGACGCCAGTTTACCGGGGAGCCAGTGCAGTTCTCCTATATGCCAGACCAAGTGCTGGATCATGCACGCGACGTGACAATCAAATTACATCATCGCCTGGGGCGTTATCTGCAGTTGCATTTGTATTTCGCCGCCCGCTGGATGATGCTCAGCGAGATTACATTTATATCAGGTGAGAAGAAAGAATGAATCCAGCGGATGAATGAAGCCCGCTGGGCCAAAAAGTGTTGCTGCAAAAATTATTTTATTAAAAAATGTAACACCAGCACGCAAAAGGTAAAAGTTGCAAAAAGGGTTAACTCGGTTGCCAGTTTCCATCCTTCCATCTGCCACCACCTGGTGTGCCACTTGCCATAAATGTGAATGCATTCGAGACTCTCCTCTCTGCTGGTCGGGGTTGGGGGAAACGAGTATTCATATTCATATACGAGTAGTTGATGTGCCCCTGTTGTTTGTAGTTTAAATTAATTTTTTATGCTCCTGCTCGTTGTTGGCTTGTTAGTGGATTTAAGGCGTTTACAAAGCGACAGGTTGCATGTAAAGTTTGTAACTTACTATCGACTATACGAGTGTACGACTATACGAGTGTACGAGTGTACTCATACTCGTCTGATAAGTACTAACTCATGAAAAGGCTTATTCATTTTATTCAAGTGCAAAAGTGCTTTCAAATCCAGACAGTTTATAGTATGATACTCATATAATACAAACGATTTAGAATTGCACTTCAATAATCAACTTCAGTATAACAGAATCTATTATATAGAACTATAAATAAGGTATAAATATATATATATGAATATAATATATTCAAAATCTGCATATAATTAGCAAAAAGGATTGTCAAACAACTCTTTGAAATCGCCTTTTGCTTAAGCTCTCTGTGGATACTTTTCTTTGTCTGAAACATTTAAAGAACTTTTCTTCGCTTTTAAATGAAAATTCCATAAAGTCTAGAATCTGAGCACAGCTGCTTTGTAATCTCGTTAGAACAAATAATTAGGAGTATTCTTTTTAGAGCTTAAATGAAAATTTGTTGCTATTTTTGCTTAAACGATTTTGTTGGTCGTAAATTTGGATTTTGAAGCCATATAACACGAGGCAGAGCAGTTGGGACTGTATTTGCTTGGGCAACTGTTTAATTTTCATTTGTTGCACCTGGACGGGTGAGAAGGGTTAAGCTCTTAAATACCCACACGGCTTGTTTGTGAGCAAGTGCTACAACATACAACGAATAACCCAAACAGTAAACATAATTTACCCAGGCAAACTGCAAAACTCGGTACGCCTAACGGCAGCAACTCTTCAAACATAAACTGCAACTGCAACTGCAACTGCAACTGCAATGGCAATGGCAATAGAAACAACAGCAACAACAACAAGAACAACTTTGAGCAATTGAAAATTCCACTGACACTAAAAATTCGTTGCGCATTTCATTAAAACCCCTGGCAAAAGACTCAAACTGGAGCGACTCGCCCCAACTCGACTCGGTGTGTGTGTCGATGGTGCAAAATATATTACCAGCTGAGAGGCAGGCTATGAACCAATTTTTACTTAACTCACATTTCAACCAAGGCAGCTGGGAGCTTTGTTTTTGTATGTGTGTGTGTGTATTTTGTGTGTGCTGTGTGCAATTGTGCATAGAGTGATACAAAGCAGGCAGGCTGAAGGTGGACAAGAGGGGTTGCCCCCACCCGAGCACCGAGACTCAGCCATTGTAACAAGCATAGGAAACGGAAGCACACATATACACGTAGCGAATGAGTAAGGAAAAGAGAGAGCGAATGAAAAAGAAAGAGATATATATACAATATATCCTTTAGCTTAGACAGGGAGCTCGGCATATGCTTCAGTACAAGCAGAAGCTGAAGCTGAAGCAGCAGCAGAAGCAAAGCACAAGGATATTGTGAAAATTAAATGAGTTGCATTACTTTTGTGCATTTGAAATTTGCAACTCAATGAGCACACAGTGCACAGTGCCAGTGGAGCCGAGGGAATCCAGGGGGAAACGAGACCAGTAGATGGTAGCAATGGTAACGGCAACATCCAACATCCAACATCGTGCTTTCCTGTCTTCAACTTCCTCTTTTTACACGTTGCATAATAAAGCGCCGCACAGCTATCGAATGCTCTATGCCTGGCAAGAAGGCAGAACTGTCTAAGAGAGTTGCCAGATCGCGGAAAGACTAGCTGCTAGCCAGCTCTTGAGATCAAAGCAGATATCGCCTGATCTTGCACCTGAATTCCAATCAGGCTAAGGGATGTAACACGATCGATCAGCTGTTACTTAAATTTTGCTATAAACTTGCTATAAATTTGCTATAAATTTGATTTATATTGGCTATATATAATATACACGTGATCAGCATTTATTTCAGATTAAAATATAGTTGAATCTTCACTTAAGTCTAAGCATTAGGTAGAGCATTCATTGGTCGTCTTGGATTTATTTGTGCTTCCCTTTTGTTGCCTTCGCCATTGGCGCTGCATGTGTCTTAGCTCTTTTTGCTTACAGATTTGCTTTCTGTTGCCCCTTTTTGTTTGGCTTTCTTTTATTTTCTACAGTTTTTTGTTTTTTTTTTTTACTTTTTACTACCCGAAGCGTATTTAAGCTTGGCAAGTGCTTTGCTTTATAAATCAATAACATTGCAATATATTTTTGCATGCTGGATACTCTTACCCCACATTTGCTTATCCGTCGATTGTCGACTGTTTTTTGTTGTTTGTGTGCTTGGATTTTGATGCATTCTGTTCAGTCAGTCAGTCATTCTGTTCATTCACTTATTCATTCATTCAAACAAACAGACAGACAGACAGATAGACAGACAGACAGAGAGTCAAGCATTTGCTGCATACAAATTCATTTCAATAACTTTGACGTAGCTGCGCTTTAAATCCTTCAGCAATTTCCCTCGCTTAATCCTTTCTAATTGAAAATCGTTTTGTATTCGAGGGATTCGAGAGTGCTTTTTGAGTATGTGTGTGTGTGTGTGTGTGTATGTAGCTGATTCTATATGAATTGCATCATCATATGATGATGTTGATTGTGCGCCTCCTCCTGGCCTTGAGCATTCAAGCAAATTGCAACAATGTGCACCATTTTGCATTTGGAACTCAGCTCGTAATTTGCTTAATGGTTGAGTTGAAGTGCCAGCCCAAAGTGCAGGGATATTGAATGCATTAAAGTGCCGAGTGCATAATGCAATCAATGAATCCACCAAAGCCAGGAAGGAAACAAACTGCTGGCAAACAATGAGTTCTTAATGGAGGTCACGTGCACTGCTCCTGATTAAAATATATAAACTTCTTTAGATAATAGAAAATTATATTTTGAAAAGGATTTACTCGGATCTCTGGCATAAATCAGCATCAAAATTATACATTTTGTTTGTTAGAGCAACAACTTATGGTTGAGAAAACACAATTACCAATAACAAATTAGGATTAAAATATAAATATTAATTAAAAGCAAAGAAAAGAAAAGTTTATCATAGAATCTTTAATTAACATAATGCTTGAGTTAACACTTTTATAGGAAAATAATCTATATTTGTTTATGAAATTCTATTCAGAAGGATTAAAAAAGTGTTTCAACTATCACATTCAAACTTCGATTTGACATTTTAAATACATTTTGAGAAGTCTTTCAACCATATTCTCATTAAGCAAGCTTTATACTCGCATCGATCGATGTGTCTCCATTCAATTTCCAATTTCCACCTACTCGTGCAACCACTAGAAACATCAAGTGGAGTGCCATTACCATTTTGTCTTTACCAATGGCAGAAATTAACATATTTTTAGGTTCGTTGGGGATCAGGGAACATATGACGCGGCTTTTGTGAGTCTGGCTCCCTAGAGCTGCCCAGCTCTGGTATAGTTTCTGGTGCGGTGGAGCAACTTTGATGCTACAAGCGTCACCCAGGCCCAAACCCAAAGCCGGAGAGGAGAATGGCAAAAATTTTTGTTGCCGCCGCTATTTGCATGGCAAATTCAAACACACGAAAGTAAACAAAAAACTTTTGTGACAACAAAAAAGTTGACGCCAAAGAAAATAGACGACGCGTGTTGCTGGCAGCGACAACAACAACAACAACAACGACAACAACAATAATAATAGCAACAAGAACAACAACAATAGCAAAACAAGTTCAAAATCAATGCCAAGAGCTGTAAAAATTTGCATTTCCCTCAACAGTTTTTGTGCTGTTTTTCGAAATTTGTGCAAAAATGTTCGCCATTTTGTTTTTAAATATCGAAACGGAGTTGAACAAACGCTCGAGGCGGAAATGCATTTGGAAATTGTGCTCCCAACCAGGATAACCATCCTGGCTAACAAAACAGTTTCCTCCCAGTCCGCTGGATCAACACAGTTTGCTTGAAGTAGGGAGAAGGAAATGGGAAGTGGGTGGGGAAGTTTACTCTTGTTATTGACGGCTGTCTGGGCTGGATGATGGCATTTTCGTCGCTTCTGTTTATTGTCTGGCTGCGAAAGGTCAACAGCAAGCAATGCACACGCTTCAACGCCTCTCCCATTGCTCTAGTATTGGGCGTGGCAAGCACCTAAAAGTATGCAACACTAATTGGCACTCGACTGGGCGTACTCCTTTCTCAGTGTTGACACGGAATGAAGACCAGCACATTTATCATAATAAACGCGATTCTCACTCTCTATCTCTCTCGCACTTTCTCTGCTAATTGCTTAGTGAGAACCATTAGCTTGGCCAGCTTATCAAGACAGGCAGCTGTCAGACGACAATACCCACCCAGTCTAGCAACGCCCCCGTCATCAATCGCTTAGTTTGCTGCATTCTTTATGCAGCCTATTAAGCTTGCAAATGAGCAACTCGCTAATCCGCATCTCTCCCTCTCTCTCTCTCTCTCTCCTTACAGTGCCTGTTATAGGCAATTTCACAGATGAGGAGCTGCTCAATGTGCCGCCTTCAAATGGTGTCGCCGTGCCAAACACATCGGAATATCCGCTGCAACGCGATGAAGTGGGTCGAGCAATCAGCAGCGGCGGCGAGAGGAGTCAACATACCACGCAAGGTAGGTACACTGCGATTAAAGAGGAACTCGAATCGAGATTGGTAAATTGCTAATTGAAATACAAACATTCGATCTAATGGATCTACACAGTTTACAGCATATTCTCTCATGTTCGAACTCAATTAAATACGCAGCTGCTCGAACTTGATTTACTTTTCTCGTGCTTTTGTTCAATTAAGTTCTCGTTCGGGATAACTCGTAACTTGCAATGAATTTTAGATAAAAGTATTAGAAATTCCAGCTTGAAATAGAAGTACATAAAATATTCTTAGTTCAGTTTAGTAATTTATGCCAGAGCCAGTCCATTTGGCACTTTAATTACTTTGTCTCTCATAAGAAACAAAAGCGTGTTGGCAATTGAAAGGCAAACAAAAAGCTAAGTCCTGCCCTGAATAGTTATATAGATGCTCGTTATAAATATACGTTTTCCGTCAAAACGGCAAGGAAATGCACAAAATATGGAAAACTTTTTCATTAAATCCTTCCCTTCATTCTTTCTGTTTTATGCACAACGTTGCATTTTTTCTCATTATGTTTTTCATACTTGTATTCTCTGGGGTGCAGAGCTTAACTGCCAGCCTCTTGTTTTGTATATATATATATAATAGTTAATATCATGTATTTCTTTTTATGCTCTTGTTGTTTTTAGTTATCTCGCCGAAGCCCATTGACCATCAGGAACCGGAAACGAGTTTCGTTGGCGTCATAATAACAGTGCTCGCAACGATTATACTGCTCCTTGTCGCCATTATCCTTTTGATAATAGCTCGCAATAAGCGCGGACGTGGACGCGGCAATGTATTGGATGCATTCCAGCATAATTTCAATCCGGACACGCTCGGCGGCGTTGATAAGCGACTCAATGGCAATGGCAATGGCCATGGCAACGGTGTCTTGAAGGTACGTTCAACACTGAACTGAACTGAAACAGTGACGTGCATTTGCTTCGGCCACTAACCAGTTTACATGAAAACTGCATAAACTGGGAGGACAGTTACCACCCAAAATGCATGTCAAACATCAGAGGGCAAAAGCAACAAAAAATTCAAACTCTAAACATTGCTGCCGCACACGCAGGAAGGTTTTTACATGGAGCTCGGCTCCATATGCAGAAATCATGATTAAAAACTGTAGTTTAGTGGCTGCAGGGCACAAACACAACAGAAGAGAGAAAAAAGAATGAACTAGGTGTCAATTTTTTTGAACAACGAGTAGCTGTTGGCATATTTTTTTATCTCATCTCACCTTTCGCCCTCAGGTGGTCACAACAATGGATGACAATGAGTCGTCCATTGACAAGAACAGTCTGTACCATGAGCCCTTCAACGTGAACATGTACACGAGCGCGGCCAGTGCCTGCTCCATGAATGACCTGCAGCGTCAGCATGTAACTCCGGACTACACAGGTGAGTTAACGCAACTACGGGGCAGGGACTATGGAGTGGCAGAGTCCACGAATCCAGTTGTTGTTTCTACTGCCAGGGGCCATAAACAGCGCTCGCAGCATGATTCAAGCTCCTGCTCCAGCTCCAGCTCCAGCTCATATTCCTGCTGCTGGTATTTGCTGCTGCTGCTGCTGCTACTGCTGCTGGTGTCGCAGCTGATGAGTTTGATGTTTTGCGTCCTGGCTGTGACAGGACATGCAAATGTTTCTGCAACGTTGGGGAAAAAAACTGAACGAAGCAATGCTTAATTTAGCGCACAACATGAAAGTCCAGCATGATAGACTTTGTCAGTGGCGCTGAAGCAGCAACGGCAGCAGCAGGAAAAATACTACAGGCAAAAAGGTACCACAAAAAAAGGAAGAAGAAAATTGTTACTCGCGCTGTTCGCGCCGCAGGACATAATTTTGAATTGCTTAGCCAGCAGACCGGCAAACTGAGAAAAAGGGTATGCCACAGGGTCTGTCACTTTTAGCTAAATCTCTGCAGCGGAATCTCTACTAAATTCCATCACAAGTTTTCTTCCAGCTGCATTCCTGTCTACAGGAAACTCTACTTAAAGTCCTGTTGAAGAGTAACTAAGCTTCAGTCAGTGTAGGAAAGATTTCATTTCATTTCTTGTATTCTTTGGAGTAACATGTGCTCTGTTTAATTGCCACATGAACATGGTCCTTTCGGTTAGGGGTTACGAGCTCAGCTACGTAATTTGTAATGAATTCTAATGTCTTCTGTCCGCCGCCTAAGGGGCATGCTACACATTTTTTGCGGCCTTTGCGTTTATCTCGGAGAGACTGAGCGAAGCGCATAAAATCGACAACATGCAGGACACAGGCACATTGTTTGCACACATTCCTGGGACATCATCATCATCATCATCATCATCATCATCATAATCATCATTATAATCATCTTCATTGTCATCATGAACATTTATGGCACGCCTTTCATGCGCTCGAGTCATTTGCCAAAAAGTTTTCTGATGTTGCCTTTGGGTGCATTTTATAACTGGGCAGCAAATATTTGTCATCGTCTGTCCCTGTCTCAGGCCATCAAAGTCTTTGTCTGTCCGTTGCCATAATAATTTAATTTAGCTCAAATAAATTATAACTTCAACCATGGAACACTACAATTCCCATTTCCATTCACCGCTTTTCCAAGCCCAGCACCAACACTCGTCACAGTCTCGCGCGTACCGCACGCTCCAAATTGAGTGCTTGAAACTTCGTTGGCTGGGAAAGTTCTGGCTGGCACACAACAACAACCCGCACACACTACTCCACACACACACACACACACACTCAAATTAAAGTCCGCTTTTGAAGTCAACTGCCAAACTGCCAATTTGCAGTGGTAAACGCTCCCCTCGGTAAAAATCGCTGCGAGAAAACTCTACATAATAACATTGCATGCAAATAAACATGGCAATAAGCGTGAAACTTGTTTAAAACCAGGTCGCAGACATAAGACAATCGAATACTTTGATTGAGCCGATAAATTGTGGGTTCTATAAAGAGCATAGATTATAGACTAGTTGTGTAGGAATAGTTAAGTTAATTTGTTAAGCTTTTAGCAACATAAAGAATATTTATACAAGGAACAGAAACGTATAAAGTAAATGACATAGTATGATAACCTTTTAAGCTAAGACTTATTTCCTATACTATATATAGTATATCTAGCTATATTTGAGTTACATTTGGATTAGAGATTCGTCTATGCTTGAGTGGTTGTAGCGCATTAGACGCTTCTGCAATTTCAAGTTGAAAACATAAGGCCACAAAACTTCAGTTCAACTTCAAAACTGAGGCACTGATTGCTCGAATACATAGATACACATAAGGACACACACACACACACACACACAGACACACACACACACACATGCCCATTCAGACAAGTTGCATACGAATTTCGCATAGTCGTCGAAAAGTTTTGTCATTAACGTTCGTTGGTTGTCTGATGGTCCTACGAGTAGTGTAGTAGTAGTATGGCCATCTCATTCGCACTGTCTGTCTGTTATTTTATGTATTTCCACTTTTCCACTAGTTTTTTGGCACAACGAATGCAAAAATGACAGCCAGAGCCAAGGCAGAGGCCGAAAAAACATTCAGACAATGAGCCGCACACAAACTAAATAATGTTATTACAACAAAAATAAAATTAAAACTTATCTGCCTTCAGGGAGTGCGAGTGAAACAACACAACGCCAAGTTGCAATTAATTTCATTTAGTTTTTTGCCACACGCCATTTTCCCAGTTGCCCAAGGTTCGAGTCGCCTACTTCTACTTCTACTTCTACTTCTGCCTTCTACTCCTGCTCCTGCTCCTGCTTCCACTTCCTTCATCTACGTCTCTATGCAATGAGAGTTGACTAAATGGGAAAAGTTTGAAGTTGAAGGCACAAAAGTCCTGGACAAGACAAATGAAAACGAGAGACAATAGACTCCATGTGCCAGAGCGAGATGACTTTACCTCATCCGCCCTCTCACTCCTCCTCCCACCCAACTCACAGACTTGCATTTTGTGTGCACTGTACTTAGCTTCAATTTATGTGTGCTCCTAGCTAGGCTTTGCATTTCTACATATGCTCAGAGATTTGCTGCTCCAGAAAGGTGTTAAATAAATGTCTCAGACATCATTCAACTTTATAGCTTAAAAATATATCTTACCTTTCATCAAGCAAAGATACATTTAACATATTCTTTTTCACATGAAACTTACCTAGAAAGAAAATAAAAGAAAATATATTAATTGCAAATAAATAAAAAAAAATAATATAAATAAAAGAAATAAAATAAACAAATAAATAAAATAAATAAAATAGATAAAATAAATAAAGCAAGTAAAATAAATAAAACAAATAAAATAAATAAATCAAATAAAATAAATAAGTAAATAAAATAAATAATATAAAAAAGATACAATAAAATAAATAAATAATATATAAATTATACATAAAATAAATAAAAGAAATAAAATAAATAAAATAGATAAAATAAATAAAAGAAATAAAAAAGATAAAATAAATAAAATAAATAAAAAAGATAAAATAAATAAAATAAATAAAATAAATAAAATAAATAAAATAAATAAAATAAATAAAATAAATAAAATAAATAAAATAAATAAAATAAATAAAATAAATAAAACAAATAAAATAAATAAAACAAATAAAATAAATAAATAAGTAAATAAATTAAATAAATTAAAACCAAATAAATGAAATAAATAAAATGACTCAAATAAATATAATAAATAAAGTAAATAAAATAAATAAACTAAAATAAAATAAAATAAAATAAATTGAATACTTTGATTAAGCCGATTAATTAAAAATAATTTACTTATTTATTTAAAAGTTTCCTACGAGACAAATCTTTATCAAAGAGTATTATATATAAGGTAGAAAAAAGCAACTTTCGATCAGGATCTATACTCAAGACGAGTCCTTTTAAAGTGTGCCCGTTCTTTCTTAAATTAACATCCGGGTATTTTATGTATGTTTACTCTCGGCTACATTCCTAATCTTTAAGTTATATAAATTTAAGAAATAACTTGCCAAACACACACACATACACGTACTTGTACTATATTTACGACTTGTGTAGTAGAGTGTAAATTTCAGTTGAACTTGCGTAAAATTCTGTGGCATCTTTTGTATAATTCGTTAGCCGAGAAAACTTTTGCTCGGCACGTAAAATGGCGCTTAAAAGTTTATTGTTTTGCTGAGGTACAGTTTTGCAGCCCTGTTTAATGGTCAAAAATTAACACTCTCTGAACTCGTGCCCCACCTCTTTCTCTCTTTCTCTCCCTCTCTGTCTCTCTTTCTCGGTGTATGTATGTTCACAGATGTGCCGGACATTGTGTGCCAGGACTATGCGGTGCCTCATATGCAGCAGCTGCTACCGAATGCTTCTGGCACTGCCACCGCCCGCAGTTCCTTGAATGCATCCATGGTTGCCGCTCCAGTTGTGGTGGGTGCAGCACCACCCGTGCCACCGCCACCAGAGAAATATTACGCAGCAACACCAATTTGCAACAAACCAGTGACTGGGCCGCCGGGCTCACAGAGCAGCGGTTCGTTGAGTTTAAGCTCCTCGAATACAGCAGCGACCACGCCCACGCCAACGGGTAGCGGCAAGCCGCATCATTACAATTTGGATATGAGCGCTAATTTCGCCGACATCAACGAGGAGCAGGCCAATTACCAAGTGCAGGAGTTTCCACGCCAGTCCCTGGTCATCGTCGAGAAGTTGGGCTCCGGCGTATTCGGTGAACTGCATTTGTGCGAAACAAATGTGCTGAAGTAAGTAGCCAACCCATAACCCAATCCACAATCCCCCAGCTCCCAGTCAATATTTCCCCCAAAAAAACAACTAAAATTCGTGGAAAACCGCAATGAGTTGCATTAGGCTTTTGAGCTATTTGCAGACCTGAACTGTTTCCACTCTTACATAGTCTATTTATGTGTGTGCCACAGCAGCAGTTTGGGTCTAAAAAGGATACAAACATAATATCTTTAGGGGATTTCATTTAAGTCTTTTAATCTTTTCTTTTGTGTAAACAATATACGAAATGTCAGCAATGATTGACGGAACAAATCAAAGGACATTTCATCAAATAGACGAATATTTTTATTACAAAAAACATTTATTTTCACATACAACAAAACTGATAAATTCAATATTTTTGTGCAAATAGAAACTGCCAATTTGTAAAGGGATATATATATATATATATATTGGAAATGTCGCACAGAAAGAAAACCCGCAAAATCGCATATAACAATAGTTGACAATGAGTAAAACCGCAATACTTTAATACACACACAGAACACACACACACACACACACACAGGGCATCAAACGGTTAGATGAAAAGGCATAAAGCAAAGTGAAACCGATATGAGGCTGAGAGATGGCTTGTCTCGGACTGGTCCAGGTAGTTGTAGGTTGCAGGTTCCAGGTTGCAGGTTGCAGATTGCAGGTTGCAGGTTGCTGGCTTGTGGGATATAATGCCACGTCTGCGGTAACAACAGCAACAGCAACAACAACAACAACAGAATCACATGCTGGCCACAAAAAAGCTTATCAGAAATTCCATTATGAAAACTTTAACCAAAGAAGGCAACAACAGCAACGTCAACAGCCAAAACCAGGATCAGAGCCAGAAACGGCATCAGGACCAGGACCAGAGACCAGACACAGACACTGTCACTCACACACACAGACACACACACAGATGAGATGAGAGCTGAAAACTGGCATTGTGTTCGGCTTGGAGTGTGTTAACGGGAACTGTTACCTTTGATTTTATTTTTGCCGTTTAATTGAAGCTTTTTATTGCACATTATACATATGTATGAGTTTGGGCGTTGTGTGGGTGTGGCATTGGCTACATTTTATCCGTATTGCAGCAGCAAAATTGTTTTTCATTTTCACAGACAGCAGGTCGTATGCGTAACGTGTGTGTGCGCTTTTGATTTTCAACTGGCAATGTCTATTATAATTTTCATCTGTGGTCTAGGACAATAAAGTCCATCTGTTGTCTGATAACTGTCTATCCAGCTGTCTATTAATATTTTATCAGACTGCCACGCCTCGCCCGCATACACACACACACACACAGACGACGTCGTTCGGTATTGCCCACTTCAAGTTTTAGCTCACAGGCAGTCGGCCCTCAGAGCATTTCAGTTTCCATGTGAGTATCTGCCAAAGTAATACTGTGTGTGTGTGTGTTAATTATTTTGCATAAAGCTGCCTAGATCCTGGTGCCAGGGGTCATCGTTTGAGTTGCTGGTGCTGCTTCTGTTCCTTTTTCTGCCACTGCAGTGCAATATTACGTATACGTAATACGTTTTGTGGCTTTCTAACCGCAAAACTATTAAAGCAAGCAGGCAAATCGAATTGTTACAGGACGTATCAAAATTGCCAGGACTGCCCATTGACATCACTAGCAGTAGCAGTAGCAGTTGCCGTAGAAGCAGCAGCAACGTCGCCAGGATACTGAATATTGCAACATTGTTGAGCCGCTCTAATTGATTTTTGCGCTAGACTGCAATTGTCATGGACATGCATATTTCAATGGATATAGATTGACACTGCTGCTGTGTGTATATGTGTGTAGAAACGAGAGAAAAGTCCTGTAAAGGTAAATTTATCTGTGTTCTAGTCATAAGTGAGCTACTCCAGGGATTTGATATCAATAAACCAGGCCGAAGCTCAGAAATTGCTCACTTTTCTGCTTCATCTGTGTAGGAATAATTATTGAAAAGACAATCACAAATCGGATTTGGCTTTGAGTATCTATCTCAGAGTGATCCTTATTTAATAAATTTGATTGTAACCCACAATTTACTTTAAACAGCGCCACCCTCGTGGCCGTTGCCACCCTTCGCCCTGGAGCCAGCGATCATCTGCGCAAGGAATTCCGCAGCAAGGCCAAGCAGCTGGCACGTCTCACCGACCCGAATGTGGCGCGTCTGGTGGGCGCCTGTCTGCGGGATGAACCCATATGCGCTGTGCAGGACTATTCCAATTGTCTGGGTGACTTGAATCAATTTCTGCAGGAGCATGTGGCTGAAACAAGCGGACTGATGGCCAATAAGAGTCTGAGGTATGTACCATTCAGATGGAGACTTTTTTGTCGTAAATGAGCAGAGCTCTAATGTGTTGCCACTTTTGGTTTTCTGCCTGCGTTTTTGCGTGCGTTTTTATCGTGTTTCCTGTACCGACGCCATTTGCCGACGCTACACTTCCGGTCTCGTGTTCAATGATTACGCCGATCCACCGAACGAACAACCACTGAACAACCACCAACAACATGCGCAAACGGATGTAAAAACTTCGTTAACTTTGCTGCTGCTGCTGCTGTTGCTTCTGGTGTTGCTGCTGCTGCTGCTGCTGCCGTTGTCGTCCTTGCCACACGCGAAAACTTTTGAAATTCTCATTTGACGTTGGCATCCTCTGGCGGCATCCGTTTCGTGCCAACCCCAACTGCTTGTAGCTATGGCTGCTTAGTCTACATTGCCACACAAATTGCATCGGGCATGAAGCATTTGGAGCAAATGAATTTTGTACATCGGGATCTGGCAACAAGGTAAGTGCTTGAGATAAGGACACCCCACAGATCTGACGGGCAGTTCAAGCCCCTCGGTTTGAATTTTTGTCCCATCATTGCAGCAAATTGAACTTTAAGTTAAGATGTTAGAAAGTTCCTTGTTTTCTTCTAGTATTTTTTACATTTTTTTCGGTGCGTGCTCAAAAACTTTTCCAACTTGCCGCTGAGAGGTAGTCGAAAGTAAGAAATGGTGCGTTCAAACATACGCTTCAATTTCCACATAAAAACGTAGAAAAGGTGGAATATATAGCGCAATGTTGTATGAGTACAAGCTACAACCGAATATTACTTAAATTTAAAAACAATATTGAGAAAAAGTTTAGAAAAAACTAAGAAAACTTGGAGAGTATAATTGAAGTATATTTAAAGGTGGTGTGAAACCCTTGAAGAAACCTTTTCTTTTAAAGTATATTCATGAAATTTGAGTCTGCCAAGAACACCTGTCGGAACTGTGTTCAAATTGAACTTTCGAAACACTTCGTAATACCAATTTGAGCTGTGTTCTCGCATTACTTTAACGAAATTTTGCGTCCCAAGCGAAATTAACTAATAATATCACATTATAAGAAACCAAATTGTTGGCAAGAAGATAATAGGAATAAGGAGAAAAAAGCAAGCTAAGTTATAAATAAAATGGTAATTCAATATATTGAGACCCCAAACGCTGCTGTCTGCACATTTTCGCATAAAATGTAATCAATTAAAATTAATTTGCTAATGAAAATGTCAACAAGGACGAGACAGCAACAACAATAGAAACCAGCTACAAAAATGGCCATGGCAACACTTAACGACATTGCCTGTCGTTAATGGGCAAATTTTTTGCTTTCAGCTTATATAAATGAATGATAGACATTGTTGTTATAGCAGCAACAGGACCTCTCCCCTGCTATTGGGGCTTTCCTTGGTCGTCATAACAAATCAATAGACTTGTAGAGCATATAACATCGCATGACATGGCACGGCATGGCCTGGCCATATTTCCTCGATGCCTTTGAAATCCAATAAGAAATATTCTTATATTTTGGGCACGCAATTGTCAAACACAATTGTCTGTGACGACCTCCCCACCGTACCGCGCCACACACAAATGTCTTCTCCATTGCATAACAATGCAATCCAATAATAACAAAAAAATCGAAAAAGAAACGCAAAATCGAAAAAATATCCTACCTTGGATAGGTAAGTAACAGAGCATTTGACAGCAATTGGCCCTGGCGACCACCCTCAGGCTTGAGTTATCTATTTTTTTGTTCGTTGGCAATGTACAAAATTTGTTTCTGGGCAAAAGCCATGCGAATTTCTGGCTATAAATTTTTGGACATGACAATGCAGCGTATGCGCAATATAACCACAAATATTGCGTATGCATGACGTGGTCCCCAAGTTCTTGCAATATTTACGATGTTCCTGTAAGAGTTACAATATAACCATGCGCCATGTACCTTCAGTCTCGAACTATATTTAAACTACATGCAAGTTGCGATATGTTATACTTCCTTTTAAAACAAAAGCATTTAGATTCATCTCATTTATTGTAGATTCTATTGATAGAACGGAAGGATCACATGAAAGTTTAATAGTTTTCTAGTCGAGCTTCAACTATGAAAACTGTTTCTTAAGGTTGCAGCAACTGTAACTGGTAATATGAAAGTTCTTAGAGCGACTTCTTAGAAGAGTTTTCATATTATTTTACACTCCAATGAGTTCGTCCATCGAAATATTTTCTAATACAACAGTTTCCTTTACACCTGCTGACTTGTGGTCTACTTTGTAGCAGCCTTGGGCTATGTTCTAGCCTCGTTTGCTTTACTGGAAACAAGTTGAACGAATTTTATGTAGTTTTCTATTAAATTTGTTGTGTTTTTTTTTGGTAAAATTGTTGTGACCATGGCACAAACAATGTAACCCAATCGTAGGGGAAACAATGTAAGTTACTTATAGCATCAATTAGTATGTCAAAGCCAGAGGAGCTTAAACCTGTCAGTAAAGACATCAAGTAAAGCACTTACAAGCAGCTCAGAACGTTCTTCGTTCTTCCTTTTGGTAAGCTCAACATATTTGCCATAAAAATTAACCGAGATTTCAGCCTGAATTCACTTAAATAAGATTTCTGCTACATTTGCTCGAGCAAACAAAGGGCTAAAGCACACACACACACACAGCACATATACACACACACACACACTCACTGTGTATTCTTTGCATTGTTTGATTTGCCATTTTACCTAGCAAGCAGACAGTCAAGTTACTCAGGATATATCAGCAAATATTAGCTACAAAAACCGCACTGAATGCCAAGTGCTGGAGGAGAGAGAGAAAAAACTACTATGTGATATTTACATAGAGGAGAAACAGGAGAAACAGAAATAGATTCTTAGTTAAAATGTAACATGATAAAAATAATCGAAGGTAGAAAATAAGTGAATTTATGTTGGTGAAAATCAAGCTGGGAAAGCCTTAAGTCAGGCCTGGAAAAGGTCTAATCGAAATTTAAAAATTGAAGCACACAGAGAGAGAGAGAGAAAGCGAGAGAGAGAGAGAGTTCATCTAAGAAATAAATAAATAAATAAAGCAATCCACAAAGAACGAACTCACTCCACAGTGTCTGATATTAGTTAAAATTTCACAACAATTTCAGTTGCCTGCCCGCACAACTGTAAAGTAGTTTTGGCCACAAGCCAAATTTGCACAAATTTGCTAGACTCCCACAGCTGACGTTGCAACTCCCCCTCCCCCCTTCCAGTATCCCTTGCCAACAGTTAGTTACCATTTTGGGTTTTTGCAAGTTGTCACAGCACTGGGCGGCATACAAATTGTTGGCCATTGCCTGGCACCGAGGACTCATGCCACGGCCACTATTAAAATTTTATACTTAACTAATGTGCTGTTGGTGGGGATTTTACTTCTGGTTGGATTCCAACAGCAAACAGCTGACGTACGAGTATGCAGAGGAAGCACAGGAAAGCACAAGCATAGTACGGCATAGAGAGCAAAATTCTCAGAAGTACCACAAAAGAGGAAATTCAGTAAATAAGTGTACACAGATTCATGCAGCTTACCCATACAAGCTCACATGTGTTTAGTCAACGTGAAGCGAAATTGTCTTTAGAACTGTGTTTTGAATACCCTACAAACAAAGCAGAGAAAACAAAAGGTATCTCTGTTTTATCTAGCAGTTACAAAGGCAATTTAAGGTGTTCAAACTTATGTTTAGCAGTTGCCAGAGGAAAATTACAGGGTAGCTTTTATTTGTTGTTGATTTACGACCACACCCAGTTCATTCTCAGACTTTATTGCTGCTGTAAATATTGTAAAATGTTTTGTTTGCAGTAGTAGAAAAAAATAAGAGAAAAGAGAGAGAAGAAATTATTTTTTATTTCACCCACACGTTCGTTAAGCCTCAACTCCAGTTGATGTCGGCAAATGGTAAAATCCTTTCAGCTTCTGCGGCTGCATTGGTCTGCCGGAGAACTGGCCGGCAACTGGAGTAGCAATGTTTTCTTGATTTTAGAATTTTTGCTTGGATTCTTGGCCGGATTGTGCTCTATAATTTAAGTGCTTGTTTCCGTTGACCACAACAGAGTCTATCAACTGGCAGCAGTCGGATTTATCAATCAATCTGAACAATGTGAAGCAAATTCTTAAAGCAAAAGCGCAGGGAAAACAAATCTCAAATTAATAAAGTTTATCTATTAAGTTGTTACTTTTTAACTTTTCAAAAATACTTTTTAATTTATCTAGAGATTTTCTAGCTAAAGTTCTTTCATTTTCCTGTGTTTTACCTTATTTTTAGATTTCAGTTTCCTTAAGTAGTTTCTCTTCATTATTTCTTCACTTTGCAGTTACTTCCAGTCAATTAAACAATTAACCTTGAGCTGCCTTACAGGACTTTAACGATGCTCTGCTATAGTTAACTATAAATGATTTAAGCGGTTGGACATTGCCGTTGTCGTTTTGGCAGTGTTTTTTATCAACATTTCCTGCGAACAAGGCGAAAATGCATGTGAAGGAAGTTGCACAGCCACAGGATATGAAAATAAAACAAGCAGCTGCTGCTGCTGCGCCTTCTGCTTCTGGTTCTGCTACTGCTGCTGTTGCAACCAAGAGAATCCTTGGCCAAAAAGTACACTGCATTTCAGTTTCGGCCTTTAAATAGTTTTGCCTACTTTAGAGCAGCAAAAACAATGTGTGTCCTCTGCCACGCGCTCTCCTGCTCTGCTGAAAGTTTACACTGTACAAATATGCAGAGGCTCACCCACACACACACACACACACACAGAGACTGATACTCATAGAGTCACCCATCCATTTCCTCTCTCAACCCACTACTCGACTGCTGCATATTGTACAACGACGCATTTTTTTCCGCTTTTGCCGCTGCTACAAAACTCTTATCAGCGCCATTTCCCTTTTGGCCAAGGGTGGGCGTTATGCGGGCCGGGCGTGGCATTGCGTGCACCCAGAAATTGTTTAAAAATAGTTTGCAAGTGGTGAAGAAGATGATGATGAAAAAAAGAACCCTTACACACACACACACACACACACACTCGAATGAAAGCCCCAAAGATATGAAATTTTGCGCCGAGTGTTGAGTGGAGGGCGCACAAGTGGGCGTGCCTGGCTGTGTGTGTGTGTGTGTGTGTTGTCATTTATTGCCATTGCTGTGCGTAGTTTTCATGTAATTTTCAAGTATTTTTTCAACACCCAAAAAACTGTGCAGTCTGTGCAGTTTCCCAACTTCTTTGAATACCTCGTACTATATGCCAGAATAAGGGTATATTAGCTATGAAGTAGTCTCCAACAAGATATACAAAATATATGTAAAAATATAATAATAGAAATAATAATAATAATAAATTTAATAAGAAACTATATCTAAAAAATAAACACATATATAAAAATATTATATATAAATAAATAAATATATAAAAAACATTCGATATAAATAAATAAATATATAATAAATAAATATATAAAAAATATTCTATATAAATAAATAAATATATAATAAATATTATATATAAATAAATAATCTTACGTTTTATATCTTTCACTTTATTTATATATATTTTTTTTAGAAAATAATATAAAATATATATAAAAAAAATATAAATAAATAAAAGAAACTAAAATAATAATTAAAAATAAATAAATTAAAAGAAAAATGAATTGAAATTTTATTTTAAATAAATTTAAATTATGACTATTAATTTTTAATAAATAAATAAACAAATAAATATGAATATTAATTTCAATTACCCAGTCAAAAAGTTCTTCATAAGTGATTTAAATGCTTTAAATGCAAATGTTTATTAAGAAAATTACAGCTACAACAAAAAAGAAAGGGTATTTGATGTTCGAGTTGTACTTAATGCAAGATGCTTACTTATTTCTCATGCTCCTTGTTGGCAGCCGCAATGCAGCAAACTTTTGTGAATCGCCCACACAACGCGAGTGAGTGTCTGTGCATGTATGTCTGTATGTAAGTGTGTGTGTGTGGGTGTGGGTGTGTGTGCATAACCCATCGTTGGCATTGTCGTTGTGTCTGGCCCCATAGCGCACATCAGCTAAGTAAATAACATTTTTCGCACTCTTAGTCACGTTCCTAATCATTTTTATTTGGTAACTGTTTGGAAAATGTTTGCACACCAGCGGCAGCAGAAGCAACAGTGGCAGAGCAGCACTCGCTCTCTGTCGCTCTGCTTCTCTTTTGCTCACTCTCACACACACACACACATACTGACAATATTTGTTGAAATGAGCTTTGGCACTAATATCGTTTATTAGCTTGGCACTTGAGTGTTTAAATGCTGAAAAATTGTTCGTGATAGTCCTCGGCAGGACAACGGCAGGGCAGAACGTGTTGGGGCCAGGACATTGAGCGTCCTCAGCATCGTTGAGTTTAATTTGAAATTAGTTGAACAGTTCTCAGTTTTACGTTTTCTGCTAACCAAGCATTTTGTTCGTTCAAACACTCTTTATTTTTTGCGGAAGATTAAGGGAAAGTGCACACTGCAGGGAATCTTGTAAGAGGACGCGGGCTCAATTTGCCGAGAGGAGAAAAGCGGAAAAATCTCTGCAATGGGCTCGTAAGCGTTGCAAGTGTCAGCAAAGTGATACTAGACAGTACTCTAGGCAAGGTTAGTTTAAGAAAATCTAAATCTAAAACGCATAATTAAGCTACTCTATGAAAGTGGATGTATCTCTTGCTTTCTCATTGAAAGTAGTAGAAAACTTTACAGGCAATTAGGTAAATCATTTTCCTTTGAAATGTTTCCTTGACAGACACATGAATCGCAATCTATGATCTATAGGTTACAATGCTGAACCACAGAAACCGCCATTTCCATTACAATTTGTGGAAAACGGCAGCTCACATGGTTCCATCGATTGTTGAACTTGACAACTTTTGCATTTAAATGTAAAACTGGCAACTATCCAAAATTGAAGCCACAGAGAGCTGCACCTGAATGTGGTCAGGTTACTGTATACATTTTATATCATTCTCGATATATATATATGTTTATATGTGTGTGTGTGTGTGTGGGTGTGGTTGACATCAGTGTTGGTGGTGGTGCTGTTGCTACTGCTGTTTGCATATTGTTATTAATTTTCACTTTGAATGGCATGTTGACAGTCACTTTGACAGTGACAGCTTTGCTAAAAACTAGCTGCCAAGTGGTATAGAGATAGCAGAGGGAGAAACGAGGAATACTTTGATCCTGCGAGCTGAGAGCTGAGTGGCGGTGGTACGACCAGTCGGCGTCAAAAGGTTTATAATTTCAAAACAGCCAACTGATGTGGCACGTCAACAATATGCAGCAGGTGTAAATCTCACACGCACAGACAAACACACACACACACACACACACACACACAGCCAGTGTATGGGTGTGTTTGTAAGTTTGCTAAGCCAAGTTTAACTTTTGGCCAAAATAGAGCAAAGCAACTACCGCTGGCTGTTCTGCAGCTGATAAGAGAGAGTAGATCTACAATATAATAAAACGAACCGAAGCTGAAGCTGAAGCTGAAGCTGAAGGCTTCCAACCACAATTTCAAGTCTGCATCTTTAAGTCTGTCATCTAATGATATTCTTATTTAAAACTCTGTTGGGGGCCATTGCTGTTCTGTTCTCTGTGTTTTCTGTTTGGCTTAGCTCAAGTGACGTTTCCTTGGCTCGTTGCAGCCCCTAAGCTTTCGCTTTTTGCTTTCTTAATTACACCACTCGAAAAATGGCTCGAAAGTGCAGCAAAGCCCAACAAATTGCAGACACGCAAATAGCCGCAGCCCCCGAGGTGCTTGCTCAAATGCTGAAATAACAAACAGTTGATGTAAGGGAATGAAAATGGAGCTTAAACTTACTTACGAAAAGGATATTTTATAAAAGTGGAATATCTTAAGGACAACTTACACAAGATGCGCATAAGCGAAAGCACTAAAGGACCTTTTTACATAAATATCGCATAAATTTTCAGATACTCCACTATTATTTTCTAATATACCATAGCATACCTTTCGCCATAGTCAACATGCCCAACGACAATATTATATTCGCAGGTGCATAAACAACGGTGCAGCTTTAGCCTTGGTATTTCGAACGCAGCCCTTCTGGGCTCGCATTGCATGACTGAAAGCCTTGGACAACGCAGCGTATGCGCAATATTTGGCTTTAGCCTCAACCATATTTGTTCACTACTCACTTGCCGTGGCCTGGCCAAACAGTGCTCTATATGTACTTATTATAAGCCAGAAGTACAGATATTTAAAGTTTACATTCTTTAAGAAGTTCTGACGACGTCGTTCGAAAATGTTTAAAAATACAAAGGAGATTTAATTTATATGTAGAAGTTCCCATAGTCAAATCTATTCTTAAATTTCAGTAAAAAACAAGAAAAGATAGAGAGGGTTTTCCACGTTTTGTTGAATGAACATAAAATAAAATGTGTGCGGTAAAAACATTTCATTGGCCGTGTTGCTGGCGTTTTGGGGTACAGTGTTCGGTGTTCAGTGTTCAGTGTTCATCATTTGGGTCCCATGTCCGTTGTTGCTGGCCCGCAGTTCGACACCTTTTTGGCACATAAATTTTAATAACACATTCCAGAAACGCAGTGCATGTAAATTGCACCCACACGATACGCTCACATGAACATATTATATATGTGTATATATATATTTTTATGTATGTGCACAACACACAAAACAATTCCCAAATGTAGCGACACGTAGAGCTGAAAAACGCTGCTGTTGCTGCTGCAATTGGCAAACAAGTCAAGGTGGTAAATGGCAAATGGAATACAGAGAAGTTGCTGAAGGTTGGTGAAGGTTGCTACAAGTTGAAAGAGGTTGGAGAAGGTTGATCGAGGGGCGTGTATCCAGCTGGGACGACCTACATGGCACTCATTTTGTGTCAACTGCGCAACGTAAATTGCCAAAAGGGCAGTGAAAAACAACAGTAACAGTAACAGTAACAGAGGCACCAACTCCGCCCGTTGACAAGTTAAAAAGCTGAAGAAAAAACCAAAAAACAAAATAAAACAAGAGGAACAACAACATATAGCAGTCAATAAACTATAAAATATGCAATGTTTGAATATTTTTTCAACGAAAATATTTTATGCATGCAGGTGAATTGATTCAACGAGCTGCCAACCAACGAACCAACGAACCAACCAGTCGAACTGGCATCCAGTCAGCCAACCAAACGGCAGCCAGCGTTGCACCCAAAGGAAATTAGCTTGACAGGAAATTCCACAACATTG
The DNA here is from genome assembly GCA_035045065.1 of Hirtodrosophila trivittata. Taxonomy (NCBI): domain Eukaryota; kingdom Metazoa; phylum Arthropoda; class Insecta; order Diptera; family Drosophilidae; genus Hirtodrosophila; species Hirtodrosophila trivittata. The sequence goes on from JAWNNK010000481.1 coordinate 111,814, forward strand.
CGACGGGGCCGCGAAACCACAAAAACCACCCACCACCCATGCTCACTCTCTTACTCTATCTCTCTCTCTCTCCCTCTCTCTTTGGCTGCCACAATGCACGTTGACATTTTCACTCATGCCGATTTTCATATAACATTTGGTTGAGTTTAAATGACAAATGTGGTTCGTAAGCCGACGTCTGGGGCTGCCTCTTGGTGCCTCCCTCCACAGCTCCAGAACTCTAGCCTCTGGCTCTGGCTCTGGCCTCTGCGAATGTGCAGATCGGCGACGGGTTGCACTGAAGTTGAGGTATTTTCGGTTTGCGGCATTATTGCTGAATGACGACCCGGCTGACTGACTGAATGACTCTATATTTGAGTACTCGTATATGTCTGTGTGTGTGTTAATGTGTGTATGTGATTGAGTGTATGTCTGGTCGCATTGGCTTTGTGATTGTGATGGATTGTGTTGGCAGTGGCAGCGATGTGGCAACAACGGCTACATTTCTCTTGACTGACTGTCAATCTTAAACGAGTGACAGAGCAAGCAGAACTGGAAACTAGCAAAAGAAAGAGACCACAATAAGTTTTTAATATTTGGCAAAAGACAAAAGAGATAACGGAATAAGAAAAGAATTTCAAATTGCAAACAAAAGGAAATCAAATCGAAAGAAAAATATGCGAAGATCGTATAAAAAGGTGAAAGATTTAAATATTATTTGAGAGATTTTAAACAAAAGTTGTACAAACGAAACAAACTAAAATTGTGGCCCAGAGAATAGACAGTCGTCGGGCTGTTATCAGTATTTTGGACCCTTAACTCATTTAAAATGGTTAAAAAGGGAATATTAATGTTGTGCAACTGTATGCAACAGACAGAAGCAACCAGTTTCGAGCCCATAATATACCCATATGATTCATCATAAACATTGTCCAAGTCGATATAGATACGTCCGTCTATCTGCCTGTCTGTCCGCCCGGATGGACAACGTATCGATAGCATATTATATGAAACTTATTTCAAATCAATGACAAACACATTTTAAAACTGTGTTTAGATTGTTTGAGACGTTTGTTAAGGGCATCTCATAGTCAGGCAAACGCTACTGGCACATTTTTCTTTGTTGTTAATGTGCCTGCTGACCTTTGTTACTTGGCTGATTATTATTCAATTAGTTTTTGAATATTATTCGCAAAATTTTGGAAAGTGTTGAACTTTTCCGATTTATTTGCCGCGTTGTCAAACAACTTGAAGTCCTCCAACAAATTAGATCCATCAAAATAAAATGTTGAATTTTCATTGATTGCTATCAATTCTCTCATCATAGGAGAAGCAGCAGTTTCAAATTCTTTAATATATTCGCCTGATCTTTGCAAATAGTTGTCGGAAGTGTCAAGATTCAATTTAGTTCCATTAATCAGAACGTATGTGTCATTTGCAATCTGTTTAACTTCGGTGATTAGAACTCTATTTTTATGGGATATTATTCTAATAGCTAATCTAATAAAAAAAGGAATAACGGGAACCTCGTTAAATTTTTCAAAGTCCCTAAACCAATGTTTGATTTGATCTTCGCTTATCTTCCGCCTCAGAGGACCTATGTCATTTCTAAACTTATCTAAAGATTCCATTATTTTACGAGCGTTATTTTCACTCAAACTTATAAAGGGCTTCATGCAGTCATCTACGTTACTTGAATCGCTTCTATCAATGGCAACTTTAAGTGTATCAGAAGTGTTTTCATCAAGTAGCTTGTCTGCATTAGCAAGTTCTTTTATCGACAAGCTTCGATTTATTTTACTATGTCGGGATAAGAAGGATTCCAACGTGTCATATTTGTCCTGAGAACTCTTGCAGTTCACAATTCCGTGGAATAAATCAATATATTGGTGGGATGCACATTCAAGGACAAACCTGAGTTTCAGTTAGTACGGCAACTTCGTTGATTGGGGCCCAGTTCTCGGGCAGTGAGCCACCTGCAAGGGCCTATAGAGAAAGGGGTTAGTCTAAAAGTCTCGTAAATAACTTAAGTGTTAATCTTACCAAGAAAGCCAAACCAATAATCAGCAAACGTTGCATCTTCCAGAAAGACTTAAACGATCTGTAGAAGCTGACGACCAGCAGCGGCTTTTTATACCCGCGGTCTACACTGCCCTCTAATCTATCAGTACTTATATAATACAATAAATATATACATAATATACATAATCATATCAATGCTTTGGTAATAGTTTAGCTGCTATGCTAAATTCAACTGTAATTTTTTCTGCTTCCAAATTTGATTAACAAGCGAGGTTAACACCTCATTGAACTCAGATAATTGTCAAATTTTTATATGCCTTACGCAGATTAGGTTTACTTTAAGATTATGTTTTGGTTATTTGCGACGATTTGATTCAATGTGCTCACTCATAAATGTCTCTTGTGGTCTACGACAAGTCTTTTAACATGAATATAAACATAAGGTTCTCTGAAAATATTCACAGTTATATATTACAGATAGTTTCTCTATATAGAAGTATATGTATGTAAATTGGAATAAGCAAACAATTGCCTTAGAGATAAACCTACGTATGGCTAAGTCACGGCTGCTATTAAACTACAATTCATTGTAAATAGTAGCAGGGCCTTAATGTGTGGCCCACACAAAGGGCTTTTCAGACGCGAAACAACCCCAATGCATTTGCACGGTACAACAATATGGGAAACAACAACAATTACAAGGACAAAGAACAACAATGAGATGCCTATCGAAACCTATAAATAAATTTGCCATAGCCAAAGTCAAAGGCGATACACAAAAGGCATGAAACGGCGAACATATTTGAGAATTAATGCCAAGACATATAGATATATGTGTGTATATGGGATATAAAGGGAAAACACGCATACGCAGTGTATGACGTCGGCCATGATAAGGGAATGGGAAAAGCAATAAAAACCGTCAAGTTGGCAACATTGACGACATCGAAGAGTGCGAGTACATCGCTTTACGAGCATAGACTATGTCAACAAATAGAGCAAATACTGGCAAAGGCCCGCACCAGGACCAGGATCAGGAGCAGGCTGTGCTGCACCTGCGGCCTGAAAGTATGCAATAAAAAGACAGCCGCTCTCGTCGTTGTCATTGCGTTGGCGCCGCTTTGCATTAGTCCTGCGAAAAGGACTTCGCTGCGTTTCTTTTGATACTCTATACAAAAGCCACACAACATGGGATAGGCTCAACTTAAGCAAAAGCTATATAGACCGAGCTCGAAATAGGTATAAATATAGAAAAATATATATATTTATTTGCAACATCAAAAGTTGTCAAAGATACCCGGTATGTGTTTCATTACAGGGTATTTTTATAGCCTATGACAATTGTCTTCGACTATATATACTCTGTTTGCAATGCGCTTTTAATTTGACCGCGTCTGGCGGCAATGATGACGATGACGACAACTTCGGTGTCCTTTCCTTTGCCAACGCAGCGGGCCAGAAACTTAATTTGCCTCACTGTTGCTGTTGTTGTTGTTGACTTGAGTTTTTGCATTGCAGTGCAAAGTTTGCGAAACGCTAAAACTTTAGCCATTTGTTGTTTTTGCAACAATTTCCAGAACGAGGCTATTTGTTGCTTCGCTGGGCCAGACGACGAGGACAACATCAACGAAAATGTCGCCCAAAACCAATCATTTCCTTTATACTGAATCCCTCCCACGGTCGCTCCTCTCCACAATCTAAGTATCTCTCTGCGGATGTCTTACTAAAAGGGCAAAATTTTAATATACTTGTAGATGCCATTGGCTCACTGCCATTTACAGCGTCTCACGCAATTTTGTTACTAAAATAAATTTTATTTCGCTTGGTTTTTGGTTTTTTCCTTCTTTTTCCCAGCATCGTTTTTCATCTCATCGAGTGTCCTGTTTATGAACTGCTCGCCCTTAAATTGTCTTAATGCCATGGGCTAACTGCATGCCACTTAGACCTTGGTTGCTGCTTGTCCTTTGACCCAGGCAGCTTCCTGTTATACTTTCCTTCGGTTTTCCTTTGTTTTCTTTTTTTCGCTCTTTTCTTTTTTTGACAAATATTTTTGCGTTTTGGCAAAATGACATCCTCTGGGTGAACGAGGAAAGCGCCGAAATTTTTGCTTAAATTTAGTTTTACGTCCTTTTAGCCGTCTGGCTGCATACTTAGCCGTTGTTTCCTCAGGGAAATTAAAATGTGCTTAGTGCATAATTTGAGTATATTTGGCTACTGCGATTCTATGCCCTCTAATACACCGATAAGGTGGGAGTTTGCATAGTGTAAGAGGAGTGGAAGAGTCTACTTCCTACAGGGTATCTTTATTTACTCAAGTATCTGCAACACATTTCTGTATTTGATGCTGACTCTGACGTTGTCTCTATTTGTGCACGTCAAATATTATTTCATTTTCTTTAGCAATCTTTCAAGAGAAATCACATGATTGCTGACAGTTCGTTAAAGGTATCTTTGCATATTAGAACAGTGTTTGAAAAATCTACAAAGTTCAGTAACAGACTGCAATACGATAAAGATATAACGACTACCCAGCATTTTCCACAATGCGAATCCATTTTTATTTAACTTTTGTAACAAAATAATTCTTCCCTCGCTTCACACATTTTCCTCTCATTTATTCTTTTGCTCGTCATGGGAAGCATCAGTTGCATCACCAGATTTCAGCTGTAGTTGCTTCTTCTCAAACTCTTCTGGATGTGTCAATTTATACCATATAACAGATGCCATGCCCATGATAAGGCCAAATAGAGTACCAATAACACAAACGGCAGCTAGAAAAGCCAAAAAGTGCACCTCGTTTAACAAGTAGCCCAACAAGTCAATGACGGGCTGGACCACGTGTACGCAAATGATTTCAATCGGATTTGTGAGCATATTTAAATAAAATATATATTTAATTTAAGAACAAAAATATTTTGAGACAAATATGCCAATGGATTGGTATTAAATCAATTATTTGACAGATTTTTCTAGAAAATTAAATAGAGAGGAAAGAAAACAGTTTTTAGAAGTTGGAATAGAAAATTATCATTTAAGATTTCTTTGCAAAATTATGGACCTTCAGGAGTATTTACAGAAGCAACTGAGCATATTCCATTATCATTTACACTCTGATTATGGTCTCCTCATAAAGGCGGCCACTTGCATAGCCTTTGGAGCAACTTGTGGCTGGGTTATTGGCTTTCTCACCTGGATTGTCTATAAGGTAACTGTGTGGCTGGATGCGCTGCCTGTGACATCCTACAAGTATCCGGATGAGGACGCCGATTCGGATTTGGATGCAGATGTTGGGTATTATCGCCTTGAAAGCCTATAGCCCCATAAGCAATGCAACAGCAACAGCAACAAGAGGATTAGACCCGGTAAAAGAAACGCTTGTCATTGATCTATTGAGTGCTTGATGAAGTTTAAGGCTTTTACGACATCAATGCCTTTGCTCTTAGACTGTCTCGAGTGGCGGGCGATTTGAAGTCGATACCGTTGCAAAAAGAATTTTCTAACTGAAAGCCACAAATTCATTAGCACATTTTCTTCTCGTTTTATTTTTCGTTGAAGGACTTTAAATTTAATTACTTATACGCCCTGTGCCCAGGCAGAAGCCCAAGCTATGTGGAAGATGCTCGACTCTTGGCATGTGTGTTTGCTTTGAACAATGCCCCAGGCTCGAAATATTTAATAAACCATATTCGTTCCTTTTCCGCTTCTACATTTTGTGCTAAATTTTATAAAATTCTTGTTTTCCGTTGGTTCGTGTGTTGATTTCCCACAAATAGCTGGCAGCTATTTTTCCACAAATTTTATATAAAATATTGGCTGCTTTTCAAGTGGCTGTTTGCCGCTGCGTGTGTGTGTGTGTGTGTGTGTGGGTAATGAAGGTCATGACTTGATTTGAAATTAGCCTTAAAGCTTCTTTCAGTTATTCTTTTCCAGTGATTGCTTGTTGCCAATGGGGCTTGAAAGGAAACACTTTATGAATTGCAGATTTTAACGGCAATTTTCTTACAGGAAGCAGAAAAAATATGGAAAGGCCAGAGGAAGAGCTTCGCATGATCTCTTAGTATAGCAAGAAATCAATTTTGAGGAAATGAAAAGATTCTTGAATTCAAAAAAATTGTATTAAGTATTCGCTTCGAAAATCTTTCACCTGTAAAATAAATATCTATTAAATTGCAGCATAAATTAAAGTTTCTCTTTGAAATCAAAGAGCTGACAAATGGGAACTCCTTTGAATTTCCTTCTTAACCAAAAAGTACAGTCTTCAGGCAGAGGACTTGGCTTTCCATTCATTGCTCTACCCGCAGTTATTAGCCTACTTTGAACAATTTGGCAACGTCGCATGTTCCATTGTTATTTAAAGACCATTGTCTATCCAAGTACTTGAGAAATGCTTACAACATTTCAAAAACAGTCTCGGCACCAACGGCAGAAGCAGCAGCACACAGTGAAGCCTCACATAGCGACTGAGTGCTGCGACTACCACAACCCCAATTTTGGAAAACGAGTTATAATTACAAAAATGTTGCAGTGATAGAGAAGGGGCAGAAGGCGTGGGGAGGGGGCAGCCATATTGCGGTAAGAATGAAAGAGAATCTGAATCTGAATGAACGGCATGACAAAAGGGTGGGCGGTTGAGAAGCATTTAATCACCCAAGCCCAACCCCAACCCCCTTTTGAGCGAACCCGCGTAATTCATTTAGTGGGTGGAATTGAATGCAAGGCTTAAGTCTTTTGCCGTTCCAGTCCAATCTCAGGGGGTTGCTTGCCATCCAAATGCGCTTAGGGTCTCATAACTGCAATCTCGTCCTCGTTCTGTTCTAGTCCTCAGCCACGGGACACAAAACAGATGTCAACTTGGCAAATTTTCAAAATTGCAGTACCCAAAAAACTTGCAATTTGACAACAGAACTCCGAGCAGGCGAGGCACGACAAATGGAAATGCTGCTTTAATTGATATATTAAATACGAAAAATATATAATATCGCGCTTAAAGCTGCTCGACTAACAATTACCCTGCTTTCCAGCTGAAAAAACTATATCAAATTATGCTGGGAATTAATTGTTGTATAACTTATTTTTATGCAAGGCAGCTGCATTTCCTTACAAGAAGCGAAAATGATATCCCTTCATTATTTCCAGCAGAGTGAATTTACTTAATTAAGAATATTTTCCTCCCTTTCTACAAAACTTAGTAAATATGCTCAAATCGATTTGAAAATCTTTTACATAAATTAAGACCTTAACGAAAGAACAAAAAATATGTATAGATATAAAAATAAATATAAAAAATAAAACTAAAATATATAAAGTAGAAAAAAATAAATAAATTAAAAATATATGAAAATATACACATAGAAATATATAAAAGAAATTAATAAAAAAAATAAATAAAAAATAAATAATAACTAAAATCATTATAATTATAAATATTAATTATTTATAAAATATATAAGAAATAAAAAATATAAGAAAAAAATACAAAAATACGTAAAAAAATATACATATTGGGTTGACCGAAAAGAAACCGGTGATTTTTGAAAAGAAAGTAAATAAATTTTTTTAAATTTTGGAATGAACTTTAATCAATTCAATATACTCTTTTCGGTCAACCCAATAAATAAAAAAAAATAAATAAATAGAAAACATAAAAATAATAAATAAATAAAATAAAAAATAATTATATAAAAAAAAATATAAAAATATGTATAACCGATATAGGGAAAAATAAATACAAGAAATTAAAAAATAAATGAAAAAAAAATAAAATATATATTTTTACATGGGTAATTCAATATATAAATAAATATATATTATATTATATAATTGTATATTAATAAAGTATATTATTACTGTATGAACATAAATATTGTGAACCATTATTTAATATTTATATGTACATATTAATTTGATATAAAAATATGTGCGCTAAAGGGTATTGATAGGCCGCAGTCGTTAGGTCAGACTTCTAATTCTGTGTGCGGCTTGTGGATTCATTAAGGTTTTTCATTTCATTGAAACATGAGCATTTTTCATATATGAATATGAATATGAATATGAATGCAACGGCTCAGAAATAAGTACATACAAACAAGTATATTTTATATATATTTAAGCATTTTTATCGTGGTGTGCGTAATGAAGCAGGCGGCTTAGACGCGAACGGCTTGCACTTGTGTGTGTGTGTGTGGGTTTTGTATATTTGTGTGTGCGTGTGTTTTTGTTGTTGTCTAGGCAACGGCTCAGCGCGCTTTTTTGTATGCACCAACAACCAGCGCCGGTGGAGAAAGGAGGGGATGGCAGCAGAGTTGCATTTTCCGGCACTCGCATTTCCATTGGGGAAATGGAACTGCCAAGTATTTTACACGGCTGGGATGCTCGTCTGTCTCTTTGTGTACTGCCTCTCGTTTTGGTGCATTGAACCTTCCCTCATCTATGTTACGAGTATCTGTATGTGGTTCACTTGCTCCGCGTTTTCTGTCCTGTTCCTTCTTTTTTTTTGGGACTATCGGCACAAACTGTGTGTGTAATTTGAGATTCTGTTGCTTTCTTGAAATAAAATATTATTTTTAGCTAAAAAAACAAACTATATGGTGGAAATGGAGGGAAGGTTTGACTAGGGGGCAATCGAATTAAAGCGAGCTCGTTTAAAGACATCGTAGAATGCAGGAATATCATAAGTTCGATTCCAAAGCCATTACAGTACATGAAGGTAGGGTACATAGAAGTCAGCTCAATTAGCCATTATGCACTCACTCAATATTAATTCCACGCACATCGTGAGAAATGGTGTGCCAATTGTTTAGGTCATTTCGATTAATTCGCCTGTTAATGGACGGCACATAAATAACAGAAACTCGATTAAACTGACCACAGAAACACAACAGAGACCAAATTCATTCATTCATTCATTCACTCATTCGTTTGCCATCATGTGGAATTCAAAGGATATCAAATTATTGCGCAGTGAACCTGCCCAGGCCGTATATCGTCGACTCTTCCTGTACTCCGCCTGGCTGCTCTATGGCATTGCCAGAGGCTGTAATTTCTTCAAGCTGCGCTACAATTCCCAAAAAAAGCGCTTGGATCCTTTGCAATATCATCCCATCATTTCCAAGATAATTGTGACTGTAAAGTGTCTGTTTCTGGTGTGGCAAGTGGTGGATTACATGGTGCTTTTCCTTGTGGTCTGGATACACTTCTTTCGCGTCGAGGACAGCGTGGGACAGACCTTTCTGATCAGCCTTGTCATGGAAGGTATTACCCTATATGTGCTCCGTCGTACACTGATATTTTTGCATTCCCAGGAGGATCGCAAATTGATTCAGCAGCTGGTCAATGAGATATTCTATATAACGCGAACTATTCAGTCCAAGTTCGGTATGATATATCATTGTGAGCTGTGTCTGCTCGGCATTTACTTGGGCAAGGTCTATATGGTCTATCTAATACTGCAATCCATGTGGTATAAGCCGTACTTTCTGTGGATTAACTTCTTCTACTGGCTGCTCTTGGAGTACTGCGAGCTGGGTTACTTTCTCTATCAATTGATTCTACTTAATTGGTATCGAAATTTCGCATTCTTTCTGCAACGATTTATTGAGTATCACGAGAGTCAGAGGTCAATATCTAAGGGCTATCATCGACGTCTTCTGTGGCTCTTTAAGCTTCAATTGCAAATCAATAATCTGCATCAAAGAATCAGACGAAAAGTTGCCTGGCTGCCCTCATCCATCTACTTGGCCATTTTCACCAGCGTCTTCAACATGGAGCTGCTCCTCGAGTGCATGATCTATGCACAGGATGAGATCGAAAACAAAGTGTATATTATGTCAGATGGTTGTCTAGGTCCAGCTGTAGTGCCTCTGCTCAATGTGCTGATCATAGGCCTGTGTACGGATCGATTACGCAGCGAAGAGTTGAGTTTACAGCAACAGATTGTCATCATAAATGTGATATATGTACGTAAGGCTAATCCAAACGATCGTACACTCAATGTGCTCTACAATGAGGTGAGTTGTAAAGTTCATGTTGGGTTGGTTTTATCCTTTCGATTCCTTATAGCATACCTCCCTGATAGTGCACCAGAAACTGGAACCGTTGCAAAATGTGATCATATTTGATACAACCTGTGATCGCGGGTTTGCCTTTGACTACTTTCTGACTGTCATAATAACATCGCTGTCCTTCATACAATACACCGTGTCAACGGGTCGAATGCTGTCCGAGTGTGTGACACATAAGTAAGAGGGTCAATCGAATAAAAGTCGAAGCTTGAATGGAGACATACATAAATTTATACCTTAAGTGAAGATCAGTACGTTTATATTTTATAAACTTAATGGAGTTACTGTTAGCAACTGCTTCTTCTATTAAACAGAGTTCAGAGGAGGCTCAAACTTTTCATATACAACCACTCAATGAAGCAACAGCTCAAACATTCAACAGTCACGTACCAACTTGACGTTTTACTACTGTTCGCAGAGAGTGAGAAAAAAAAAACAGACTATGGAAAATATTCAATTTTTGAAACATTTTGCTGGTACATTTAAATTTATTTTTACAACCCTCGAACAAACGTGTTTCGCTCGCACAGCCTCCCCAGCAGACGATAAAATAATAATCGATTTGACTTTGGTTTGAGTTACTTTTCTTTTTGCCTCTTTTTGGGCGAAGGGCTCACAACTCATCTGAGCAGCCACACACACACACACACATGTACGTAAAGTGGAGCAGGTCTGGTACTTCCTGTTGGGAATCGATTTTTCTACATTTCCCCAACCTGCGAAGCTTCCAAAATTTATGCGAATTTGAATTTGATATGGTTAAACTGTTTGCCTAGGCAACGTCAGCCATGCAAATGGTTTGATAAGAGCAGCATGTGGTGGGGTGGTATGGGGAGGACCTCTCCTGGTGTGTAGGGTGTGTGGAGGGTGTCATTGTGCCTAGCTTTGTCGCTTTTTAGTGTAAAATTAATTTGCTATAATTCATCAATGGGCCCGGGCAAAGGATTATTTTGCATAAAAAATTGTGGCACTTGTCGATTTTGCATAGTCTGCTTTTTGGGCACAGTTGTAGCAGCTGTTTGGGTGGAGGAGGGGAGGGAGCGGTATGGAGTTGGGTATCCTTATGCCTCCTCTCGGTGTGTGTGTAACTGACGCACTTTATGTAATTTATGGCTGCACATTTATTTTATTGAGTTTAATGTGGGCGCAGTTGTTGGCAGCGCCTTTCGCAAAGGTGAAAGGTTGGTGCGGGGAACAAGAACGTTGCGACAGGTTGAAGGATGGGAACTGGTGGCCCATTGCCGCTTTGTTATGCCTGACTAAGCGCCACTGGAAAATGTATTACATTCGAACAGGGATGAATGGTATTCGAAGATGCCACAAACACGGTTCATAAAATGAATCAAGCGTTTTTTTTTTCTCCAAAATCACAGGAATATTAAATACCAATCAATTTTTAAAAGCCTTCAGCCTTCAGCCTACAGCCAACGACTGCGGCTCAAAATGGAAATTAAAAACTTAAGAGATTCCAAGAAATTAGAATATTGATTGCAAATATTAACTAGGAACACAAAACCCTAATCCAAATTATTAATTTAACCACTGTGCTCCTATTTCGTTATGGCATAAAGTTCAGCGATCTGAGTAGATTTTATAAACAATTTATTTTCCTCTCCTTTTGCCAAACAAATAATGCACTTGAACCGAGCATTAAATTTAATATTGGCAATTAAATAAAATATGTTCTGTAAACTGGGCCCGAACGCCGAGCCGGCAAACAAATTATATCGTTAGCCCTTAGAAACTTTCGGAAAGCCCAAAAACAAAGACTTGTGTGCGTCTGATGTTTCTCAAGAACTAATTAAGCATTCACGAACGTTTTGGCATAAAGTTTAAATTGTCTGTGGACATGGGCGTAGGAGTAGGCGTGTACCCCAGTAGGAACGACAATCCAATAATATGGCTAAAGCCAGCGACAAGGACAACGCTTGACGCTCATAAATTATAGCAAATTATTAAGCAAGAGTCAAAAAAGTTTTGCCACCGCACGCTCCAAAAGCAAACTGTGGACTACATTGCGTATACGTATTGCTGGACGTCGCCTTGTGTTGCTGTGGAAAATGATTTATTTTTATTATTATTGGCGGTGAATTTTAAATCAAAAAGCGCACAAATGTTGCTGCCAAAATTACAAGTGAACGTCTCACCCGCCCTCCCTTTCTCTCTCTCCACCCGCTCAAAAAAGTATGCTCAAATTTTGTTAGCTGCCTCTCGGTGGCAGCTGCTTTTGTCATTATTAATAACTGTTAATTATTCACCATTATAACTATGCTTGAGAGCACGTTCTTGTTTGCCTTGTCGTCTGGTCGAAGAGCCTCAATCGCCCCTCTACACATTGTTTCTCTGAGTATTTCTCTATGTACTTTGCCGCTCAAGTAAATTCCCTTTTCATATTGTTTGGCATCATATTTTATGTGCTTCTTAGTTAACGCCTATCCGTCTCTTTCGCTCTTCCTCTTTCCATCTCTCTCTAGTTATGACTATCTCTGTCACTCTCTGTTTGGCCATATTTACATATTATTAAAAAGTTTCTTCAAGCTCAGACGTAGCGCACAAAAACTTTTCTATTTTGCCTTGGCTAAAGTTATTGAAAATTCATGAATAATTGACATTTATTGCAGTTGGCACAAGTGATGGTCGTCGATAATGGACGACCCTGCCGCCTTCCACTCAAAAGTGGGCGTGCCATTTAAGACACTGTGTGTGTGTGTGTGTCTCCCTCTCTCTGTGAACATTTATAGACATAAATATTAAAGTAGCTTACGTACTTAATTGTAAATTATGTATTCAATTAGTTATGCCAGCCTGTCATGATGCCCCGAACTGGCAGCCAGGACATAGTTGAAGTCCTTGTAGTTAGAGTGCAGGTCAAGAGATAGTAAGTTACTGCAAAATTCAATCAAATTTTGATTATATTTTCCAGTTCATAGAGCTAATAATAATATCAGCAAATTTTCAATCTATTCTTCTTGCTTCCCTAATATCCGATTATTATTATTTACTCTTGACAGCCTTTTGTATTACATCCGCAATAAGTTCTGAGCACATATTAAATTAGCCTATTTTTGGTATAAGCTCAGAGTTCAGTACTTACATTAATATATCCTTTATGAGATTCAAACCTAATTATGAGCTTAAGCTTATAATTATCTCAATACAGAGTTGGGAGAGCTTCTAAGAAAGACACATTATCAAACTTATGAGGCAGTTGAATAGAGTATTTCGGGACTAGTTCATTAAAATATTGAATAGTAAAATAACTTTTCACAATATATATTCAATTTGTATGATAAAAGGTTAAAGTTTATATAGATACATTGATTATTTATTATAAATCTCTTTTAGTTTCTATATATATTGGGTTGCCCAAAAAGTAATTGCGGATTTTTTAAAAGAAAGTAAATGCATTTTTAATAAAACTTAGAATGAACTTTAATCAAATATATAATTTCCATATTGTTCGATAACCTTTTGCCATATTCCCGGCAAATTTTGTATTCCACGCTCATAGAACTTCTGGCCTTTATCTGCAAAAAACTGAACCAAGTGCGATTTTATAGCCTCATCATTGCCGAAAGTTTTACCATTTAAGGAGTTCTGCAAAGATCGAAATAAATGGTAGTCTGATGGCTATATGATATATATATATCATATGATAGCTAAGTTTAGCTCATGTTTATTGTCTGAGGCAGCAAAAGTATGTCAGTCAGATCTAAAATCGAATAGATATTTAACTTTAAAGCTCTGCTCGGGGCTGCAGCTCAGCACTGTAGTTGATAGCATGAAATTTTTGATTAAATGTGGCCAGCAGCGATTTTACAGAAATTCCATAGTAGAAGTAGATTCACCCAGTCCATAGACCTATGCTATAGAGCTTTACGTATTATGAAAATGTGCCACCTCTGCCGCAGCAATTTCCCCTTCAGCCCATCAGTTGGCAGCCCTTAATATATTTTGCCATAAAATAACACCAGAGGGCGCTGTCAGCAGCATAAGCTCAGCATTTCCGTTTTTGTTTTAGTTACAACTAACTGCATTATATACACACATATATTTATAGTCATATATAAGGGATATATATGCATATATATATATATATATATCAAAACATTTATGTTGGAGTATGCAAACCACATATGCTGATGGTTTTGAGAGCCGGCGCTACGCATTGCCAGGCATTTGCATTCAAATGCATTTAATTAAATCAACTAGAACCAACAGGAAAATGCAGCAGCATCAGCAGCAACAGCTCAACCCAACAAATGACCTTCCCACACACACTTATACACACACACTCGTTAAATCCCTTGGCGCTCAATATGAGCCTCATAACATTTAAAACGAAATTTATTTTGTGTAAATTTTGCCAGGTTCGTTAGTTTTAATTGTGTTTAGTTTTCATTTTCAGTGCGAGTTTGCACAGTGACACAAAAACAAAGGCTCAACCAAGTCAAAAACAATCAAAAGTTCCTTTAAATTATCTTCTTGGTCGCATAAAGAGCAATTTCCTATTGATAACTTGATTTGAGAATCGAAAAAGCATTTTATATCCAATTTTAATCAATCGAATTATCAATAAACTTTATCAAATAGCCAAAACTAAAACCTTGCTGCTATTTCTGCTTATTATATACAATATTTTATTCAGTTAGTAGAAAAAGTATATATATTTATTTCGTTTTCGTACCAATGTATCTTTACTTGTTTTGGATTTGACAAAAATTTGTACAGTGCCTGGCCTGAAAATGTTTTTCTTTTTTTTTGCTGTTGTTTGTTGATGCTTTTTCTGCCAATTTGACAGTTTTGGGATTGCGGGTTTTAAAAACAAGCGAAGCCATTAAGTAAGGCAAAAGCCAGAAAGAGTGAGAGATCGAGGCTCGAGCGTCGAACAAAGTCAGCTTTCAACCTTTCTGACTATCTCAGTTTGTTGGCCATCCAGCTGCCTGGCTGGCTGCTTGGCTGGTTGGGATGGCTGTCCTGGGGGCCAATCCCACTGTCAATTAGCAATTGGCTGAAACAGCGTACCCGCATCAAGCTGTCAAAAAGTTAAAT
The DNA here is from genome assembly GCA_035045065.1 of Hirtodrosophila trivittata. Lineage (NCBI taxonomy): Eukaryota > Metazoa > Arthropoda > Insecta > Diptera > Drosophilidae > Hirtodrosophila > Hirtodrosophila trivittata. The sequence goes on from JAWNNK010000481.1 coordinate 126,927, forward strand.
GTGAAAAACTCATTCGTATCATTTATTTTATTATCGCTAATTGAAGACAAGAGCGAAGGTAATGGCCAATAGCTTCTGATAAAAGCGCCAACTCACCATATTTCATTTCATAGGCCCACTGCCACAATTGAAATCAAATCATGGCTAAAACGCAGCACCGATAGCTCAGCCAAGTGGCACCCTAGCAAAGAACAAAAAAAAGGGTACAATACTCAACTTTGTATACAAGTTTATTAACACTCGACTGCACTTTCATTCTTTCAGTTTCTGTTACAATTTCTTAGAAAATGTTCCAGTCTTTTAAACCAATTGGATAAAGTTTGGAATTCATTTTGTTTCTTTTATACACTTTTTGTTTTTCAAAAGGAAATTATGCACGACTTCACTGATTGAGTTAGGCATAGGACGACTGGCAGGCATTTATTTGAATAAATAGCGAAATAATTTCAAGCGTCTGGTTCCAAAACTTCGCATAAACATTTACTTATTTATTTATCCATGTCGAGATATTGATTTAATTTTTCGCCAGAGATGAAAGGTATATAACAAACTTAAATTATATGCCATGTTAAGTCAGCTCAAAGTATTTTTAAATTCAACTTTCCCAGAACTGTTTAAGTGAACCTCGCTCATAATTATGAACCTACATGCAATGAACATTCCAAAGAGTATATTTAATTAATTGAAATACCATCTGAGCGGACTGTGACCGTGTCCCCATACGAGAGAGCTGCTCCTCCTCTTTAACGGTCGTCCCCCACTTGTGCGAGAGTTTCATCCATTAGTGGGGCAGCGAGGCATAATTGTGGCAACATTTAGCATCATTATTTCTGCGTCTTATCTTTGATCTTAATAGTTTGCTTTGAGAATTTTGGATGGGCTGATGTTTTTACTTTTGGGACCAGGCCACAAAACATTTAATGTGATTAATTAATTTAAAGTCCCAGGAGAGGAAGACAAGAAGAAACATTATCATTTCGTTTATAATGTTAATCAAAAGTAACAGCAAAACATTTCTTGCCGAGTTACTCCTAATTGCCTTCAATCAAACAAAGACAGAAACAAAAACAAAAACAAAAACCTTTCATAAAACGCGTTGACAGTGACACTTGAAAAATGTGCTGATAAAAAGGAAAAACTAACGAAAAACAGGAAGGAGGCTTTGAAAAATGAATGCGAAATGATGATGATGAGACTGGGACTGGGACTGAGTGCCGCGACAGCTCAAGTGGCCCATAGTTCATTGTTTTTATTTTGGAGTTGGGGGAACCCTTTGATAATGGACACCAGGTGAGTGGCTTGAGCAGCAGTCGCCATTTTTGATGGACAGGCTGCTCAGGTACAGTCGCGGCAAAAGTTGAGCGGCCATTTATCAACGCGCTCCGGCGCCATTTTAACTTAATAAACAATAATCAGGCTGTAATTATATGATGGTAATGGTATAATGAGAGCCCAGACAATACGTCAACGTCCTTGTTTAGCTTGATAATTGAAAATGTTTGTAATTTTCGCCTGGCTTTCCTTTTTGTTGTGTTGCTTTCTCTCAAACTTTGCACTTTTATCTGTTGCAAAACTTTTGTTGGCCTTTTTTTTTTTTTTTTTTGTTTTGCCTTTTTTCTTTTTGGTTTTTTGGTTGCTGTTCCTACAAACTTTTGCGACAGTTTAGGGATTAGCAGTCCCGAAGTAGGCAACAGCACAAACAGAAAAAAACTTTCAGGTCATGTCCAAATTTAAGTGCTGAAAAATTTGCTGGATTATGCGGCAGTTGATGAAGTTGTTGCGCGGGGAATTAAATGCCAATGTTTGGGCTTAGTCCTAATGCTTGGCAGCTGGGAGCAATGCACTAATAGATTTGTCCACCAAAATACTCGAATAAGATAATGTATAAAACTTCACATTATTGAACCTTAGGAAAAACACAGCTCACAGAGGAACCTTCTACTAGGCATTGAGCATCGATGCTTGAAGCTTCTGCGACCTATGAGAATACATTCATATTAAGCTCACAGGCAAAGTTTAACCTCCAGCGCGAGGCAATGGCAAAACTAACAGAAAGTTATAACAAATTTTGCTAAATGGCGGATATGTTATCTTTGAGAAGAGCAGATACTCTTGAGATTGAGAATCTAAAACTAAAAGTTATATTTCATAATTTATGCTCAAATATATTAAAGTAAAGTTCTATTCAAAATGTCGCCCACTGCAATTGAAGAGTTGTTTTGATAACCATAACTATATCTAGTCAGATGGCTGTGATTATAGGGATTATCTATCAGTTGAATGACTAAGTGATAAAAGCAATGGCAAGAGTATCAAAAGTTGATGGTATAGAAAACGGTATAGAAGATTAACTCCCAGCGCAGCTGACGAGCAAATAATTTTCCGTACTCGCCAGACATAAGCCCGGAGCTGTTGCTTTGCCAACGACTTCGAAGTTTCGGCGGAGCGGAGGAGGGCTACAGGGATGGATATAAGCGTAGGTGTCGGCGGCTGCTAGGGGTAAACTTTTCACTAAGATGCTTGTACTTTATATATATAGACGCTGGCCGCTTGTGCAATTTAACTAAAAGCTCAATCAATCATCTCACAGAGCAGACGCTTCCATGGTAATGCTTAATTTGTGCCCTTCCCCACTCAGGAGCAGCAGGCGCTGCCTTTGTCAATGTTGTCATAGAGTTTCGCTGGCCAAAACCACGTTCCAAAGACCGTTTTGCCTGAAGAAGTTTTAAGCCGCTTTTCCGGGCGCTTTTTGAAGTTTATCTGCTCGGTTGGCAAGTTCTCCTCCTGGCCACAGAGCCAATCCCCACGGTTACCTGAACAAAATGTGTAGCATGCATTTAGGCGTCCCACAAACAAACATATTTGCTTTGCTGCAGAAGGGTTGATTATTAGGCAGCGTCTGGCCCACACACACAGCTACACACAACCACACAGCCTCCCCTTTCCAGTAACGATTGCGGCTAATACGCCCAAAGGCGGCTTAGCGATTAAGCTCAAAATGTGACGAGGCCTTAAAGTAATTGCTCGGAACTGAGTCGAGCTTTTGATGTACATGTTTTGCAATTAAAATGGCTTTTCTTAAAAGGTGTGAACGACCTGAGGATGCGCTGGATAAAGTGCAAAATAGAAAAGAAAACACTGAAACTTAAGTAAGCTAACAGTTCCCAGAGTTTTCTTTAAGAATGCATCAATGCAATTGCTTAATAGAAACTTTGTTTAAGCTTGCGATAGAAGTAGAGTATGAATGGCAAAAGGGAATAATTGCTTTGGGAATTGTTAAGAAATATAGTTTACGATCCCTGGGAAATAGATTGAATAGCAGAAAAACTCTATAGATAGTCTCTGTGTTCTATCTCTCATATGAAGTACCTTATTTACAATCATTTAAACGCCTTTTCTGTATAGCGAATACAATCTGCAGTCAGAAGTAAGCAAAGGTGTGCTTAAGCTTAGTGAAACTTTTCTTAATATTTCTCTGCTCAGTTTTTAGATCCTGTATTCAGCTCAATTTGTTTGCTTTTATAAGTGTAATTGAATATACTCCTTCGCAAGTTCTTTAGTCCTCAATCCTCCACATTACTTGGATATATAATACTTAGTTTCATATGTTCAACATGCAACAGTATGCAATCTGTAGTGCAACATTAGCCTGCCTATAGTCAACATGCTCGGTGTCGCCATGGGAATAGTGCTCGAGTTGATGGCATAAAAACTATATAAACTTGCAGCTTGGGGCTGATGCTCAGTCTCACCCGTCCTCAGACGACGACAATGATGATGATGAGAAAAATAAAAAAGTAAAAAATAGAGAAGAAAAGAGAATGCAAGGAACAAGAGCAGCAGAAACAACAACAACAACAACAATATGAATAAGAATATAATTATGTCTGCTTTCTGCAATTATTTCAATTATAAACACAAGCTGTTGCATTTGCCAGCGTGCCACAGCAACAACAAACAATGAAAAGTTGCCAACGCGACGGGTCGGCATGAGAGGCAGGACGAAGGAGCATAAAAATATCATAGCACACTTTGCAGCGCAGAACGAGGGAGACGCTTGCATAAAATGAGCACATTAGCCTAAAAGCAGGCAGCATAAACTGTGCTAACTCCGCCAGATAGAGGCAGAGTGAATGCAGGGCAGAGGGAGGGGGGGGGGACTGAAGAGGGTAGAAGGTGAAGGTGTTGGAGTGAGTGTAGAAATAAAAAGCAAAGAGGCTCCAGAGTGTATGCAGCAGCAGCTTTTTTTTATGTAACTGCCACAGCTGCTGCTGCTGCTGCTGCTGTTGTTGCTGCTGTTGCTGCAGCTTGTTGCATATGCATGCCTAGGCGTAATGCGTAAAGTCTGGACAGCAACAACAGCAACAACAACAACAACAACAGCAACAACAACAAGAGCTATAGCATAATTACTAAATAAACTGAGCAAGTTGGACTGACTTTTGACTGCGTCTCTCTATCTCTATCTCACTCTGAGTCTCAATCTTTTTCTCTTGTGTTTGTTTTACTTTTGGCATGTGCCGGAATTGTTTTTAACTCACGTTTGCAACAACAACACGTACTCTGATGCTATGGAATAAAACTTTTACTATGACAGTAAAATTTTAATGAAATCACTGCAAAACTACAAAACACTTGTGCTACAAGGCGACTAGACCAGACCAGACCAGACCAGAGGGTAACGCAGAGATACTTTCAAAGGACTCTCAGTCTGGAATCTGAGACTTACGAGCGAGTTTATTATTGTTGTTGGTGTTGTTGGTGTTGCTGCGGGACGTGTAAAGTGCATGGCAGGCAATTGAAAACTAAAGACTGCAAAAAGAAGCAAATTTGCATTGTTTGTTTTGTCTGCTGTGGCAATTTGTAACACATTTGCAATATTTATAAGGAGTAAGTAGAATGTGAGAGAAAAGTAAAAGGGGGCCAAATGGTTATATCAAATGTTCAATGAAGGAGAAAGATGCACTCAAACATTACATACAGCTGTCAGAGCTGTATACCTTTTGAAGATTGAACTGATTGAGCTCCTATTCCAAGGAGAAGAAAGAGAGATAGAATGATTATAAACTGTTTAAATTTGAGCTTCAAGAAAACGAACTTTGATCTGAGGAAAATACTTTGAAAGACTGTTTTTCTTTTAGTTAAGAGAGCAGTTCTCATGATGTATTGTAGTATAATACTTCAATATGATCATAAACTATGATAGGAATCACTAATTTAATGAGAATCAAAGAGAGAAAACAAAGTTTTAGTTATCGCTAAATATCATATATAGTATATAGAGAGATATCCGATGTAAACAAGTTTTTATACAAGCAAAATCTGTCGATACGCAATTTATAGCAATTGCAGCCAATTCAGAGGTTACACACACCCATTTACAGCTCTGTGCATATCTTTCACATAAATCAATTGAGCAGCCGACGTCCAGCTCATATATATATCTGTGTATATAAATCAAATCAGAGCCATAAACCTAACCCAACAATAAGAGAAGACACTAGGAATAAAATGCTGCCCAAGTGGTTAACAAAAAAAAAAAAAGATCCGCTTGAATTAATTTGCATTATTAAATCGGTCGCATAAATCGCAGAGCAGCAGCAACAAACACAATAACGAAATACAAATAAAAATAAAAGAAGAAAAGAAAGAAAAAAAATATACAATACGATAATTAAAACATCCCCAAGGAGCTTGGAACTAATTGCCGCAGCCCTTTGGCAGTCAGCAGAGAGTGTTATAAATAAATAAATGAAAACCAAACCAAACCAAACCAAAACCAAAACTGAACTGAACTGAACTGAACCCCTTCCAAAGTCAACGCCCATGCATAAATTATAAGCAAGTGTGGCGATGGCGCCTTAATTTATGCTTTTAAATTTTATATTAATAACGCGCAGCTTGAAAATGGAAATTGGCCAGGGTGAAAGCGAGAAATTTGTTGCAAACGCACTAATTCAATAATTTATGCACATTTTTTAACACATGAACGCATTTGGGCAACTGCAAGGATTCCCGAATCCTTTTTCTGACACTTTTAATTAAAATTAAGTTAAAAGTACTGCAAGCAAAATGAGTTCGATATCGATATACCCTACAGCAGGAACTTAAACAAAGCTCACATTATACAAATAGATAAAGGATAAGGTAAGGATATTATATAATAGATAAAGATAAAGATCATAAAGGATCATTTGGAATAACTAACTGCAGGACTCTCTTGAAGAAAGGTTTCTTTAGCTCAGTTTTTATATAAAGGTTCTAGATTTCATTTCACAATGTTTTCATATCTTGTATGAAGATCTCTTTCTGCCTGGAGAACTAGCAAGCTTGATCCTTTATATAAAGTCCTTAAGTATCGATCTCTTCTAGCCACAATATCAATGAAGGGAAAGGCATATGAGCCACACTTAATGCGTGATATATGCAGATAAACCATCTCTTTCAACTCATAATTATCCATTTCAGATATCAAATCTATGTTTTGAAGATCAGTTTAACAAACCGACAGAAGCTACCAGATTTATATGCTCTGCTTCGCTTTGGTTACAGGGTATTCAAAATGAAATTCAGTGCGGAGCAAAAGGAGCACATTGAGAGAGAAAGAGGCACTTTTGGTTTGGCGTGCGTTTCAAATTGAGCGGATTAAGTTTAATTACAATTTTTCGGTGGTAGGTGGGACAGCGCACACCAACTTACACACGCACACACACAGGCAATATATATGTATATATATAACCGTACAGACAGAAGCGTCTTTGTGCATTGCATTTGTAAGGGTTGGTCCTTTGTCTGGGGCATAAATGAAAAGTAAACCTTTATGCAACGCTGCGGGATGCAATGCAACCAAAAGCAGAACCGCATCCAAAAGCCAACCCCCCCGACAGCAACCCCAAAAACCACACATACACATACATACATATATATACATACATATATTCATACTGAAAGGAGTTGTATTAGTAGATCTACTTTGATGGGAATTCGCTACGCACACGTGTTTCATAGCCCATGTCCTGTTGGCTACTGCAGCTCCTGTTGCGCTCCGTGCTTATAATTGGATTTAGTTGTCGTTAAGATTGGACTGCTCATTGTTTTCCGCCGTCCGTGCATATGTTTGTTGTCATTATTGGCACCCAGGCACCCAAGGCGACGACTCTGGCAATCTTCGCCAGCTTTCAGCTGCGACCCACCAAGCCTCGGTGCGTGTGCGTCTGCCTCTTCATGTGGTTTGTAATGACAGGCGTTGCCCTAATGCATTCCGACTGAGGGGGAGGGTGTTGCCTTGTGGAAATTACGACTATAGTATACCGTTAAGAAAACTGATTACTCGACAGTCGACAGAGGACGTTGGCAACTTGTGAACCCTCACAGAGAGATGCAGAGCACATTGGGAAGGTTAATTAAATTCAATCCTGAATTTTAATGTGTGTATCAGGCTCATAATGAATATGATGGCGTTGATGTCAAGTGAGTTTTGCCTAGACTTGATTTATGACAACATATAAGGAATGCCTGGGGATAGCAGATATATGTAGAATATAGTTTATGAAATTAATATTGAGTTAATTGCATGCAATTGTTGTTTGGACAGAGCACAAAGACCTTTCAACCTCAACTTTGAACGCTGGACAGCACATGTCACTAATATGGAAACACAATGATGACTAGAAACAATTGAATTCTGTCAAATGAATGGCTAAAATGTGTGCAAAAATATTCAAAATATACAAATTATCTGCACGTCAATGTGTCTCTAATGAATTTAAAACAATTTCTAATTAAATACTGTTATTTTGTCTATGATATTTGAAACTAAAACCAAGAAAGGTTATAATTAACTCTATAGTATATGAAAGCTAATTACTAATTACCTTAAATTTAAACATTAGATTCTCGTATCGATACATAAAAGATATCAAGTTTATTGGCTATTAAAGCCTTTGTCTATTGGCCAACTCACAGCAACTACTGCTGAATATGAAAATGCGTCGAATTATTTACAAAGTAATTACGTTTAATGCTTTACCCTATGCCAAAGTCCGTGTCCGTGTCCGTTCTCTGTGTGTGCATGACGCTGGCCACATGGTCCTCTAATTACTTTCGAAAATTGTGATCAATCACACGATATATAAATGCAGCACGTTGCTGTTGACGGCTACAAGCTCCCACACCCACACCAACACACACACACACACACATACAAAGAGCCCTGCATAATGACTAACACCGCTTGGCATAGACTCTGGCAAACACCTCAGAGCCAAAGGCAAAAGCCAATGGCATGGCTAAAAGCATTTCAGCCTTAATCGTTTCATGTCGCGCGACAAGTTAAGCCCTGCTCCTGTTCCAGCTAAGTCTGTCGAGTAATGTTGGGTGGGTAACTGGAGCTACTACACCTAAGGGTATAGCTAGAGCTGGAGCTGGTAACCACTACAACAGCGGGCAGTGGTTCGATTTGTGTAGATTAGCTTAACAGTTGGGTTTGTTTTGCCTGGCAGCCGCTCTTAGTAATAATTGCAAATCAATGACAGGGAAATTCAATTCAAAGGCTTTCAGGCGACACCAAACAACAACAACAACAACAACAATTACTAGAACTACAACAACATGGGACAAAGGCAGCTTGAAATTTCAATTGAATCGATTTGCAATTGACAAAAAGCGAACAGGGCCAAATGTTGACTGACATTTAGGAGCGAGGATTCAGGAGGGCAGCTCTACAGGATTTACGTTTAAATGACCAACGCAATTATGACCGGGCATAATTATAAGTGGGTGTGTGTGTGTGTGTGCGTGAGTGTGTCTGCCGATGGAGTAAGGGGTACGGCAGTGTTGGATTCATGTGTCTGTGCCACGCTCTATTGTATTGGAAAATGTAATTGATTTAATCAAACAATGACAAAGATTAATGCGATTTATTAACATGCCAGTTGCCCGATATATATATTACATACATATATATAGGAGATATATATATATATATTATTAATTATCTTAGCACAGAAAAGTCAAAGTAATAAAACCTAAGAGTATGTCTAAAGCGTAAACATTTGTCTGCATATTCAATTGATGGTACCCAAATTTGGCTACAGGTCCTGCCAGACAGCCAGATAATGCCAGGACATATATCCTAATGGTTATAGAATCCTTAACGTGACAGAGTGACAACTTGACGAGTCAACTTCAACGCGTTGCAATGTATCCTCGACTTGACAGCTGAGTAGCACTCGACATAGAAACCTCTACGAGTTGACAACTTTTTCATTCGCTGTGTAACATATGATCGTACATACATAATATTTGTCAGATATACATATATATATATATAAATAACCCTTTTTCGATTGTTGAGTGCTGACTTAACCCTTCGCTATGTTAATTTTCATACGCCACTGACATTTGCCATGTGTTTGTCTTATATTTTTGTCCCGATTTCTTACTTTGTGTGAGGGAAACTACAAATATAGTAAAGGATATACACACACACATATATATATTATATATATATGTAGTACATAAAAGTATACATGTGTGTGTGTTTCATTGAATTGCTGCATATTTACAAGCAATAATTTATTAAATGGTAATTGTTTATGGCATATTATGGCCATTATGATGCGTGCCTTCATTTATTTTAATATGCCTTCAATCAACACACACGAACATCAGCAGCACACACACACACACACACATACACATACACACACAGCTAAAAAATTTCAATCAATTGTCATTTACATAAAATCAACATTAAAACGGCTGCGTCCTCCAACCACAGGAAAAAGTCAGCCATGGCGAAATTTTAATTAAAAATCAGCTTGCAAACAGTAGCAAAAAAATAAAACAAAAAAATTGCTAGAGAACATGCAAAAAACGAAAAATAAAAAATAAAATTGTGGCAGAAGGTGGAAAAAGTGAAAGTCACTAAATTTGAAAACGAAAAATTGCTAAGCGGGGGGCAAGAAGAGCGCAAGAAGAGAAAACTGCAATAAATTTCAAACCAGAACCGAGCCAAAGAAAAATACTAGAAAAATGCGCATAAATTAAGCATAAAATGTTGCCAAGTGCAACACAGCTCAGTACTAGAGTTACGGTAGTTAGTTAGTTTTATAACACACATACATACACATACATATATATATATATGTATGTATATATTTTGGTAAGGTGGCATTCTCAGAACTTAGACGCAGTCACCTGAACCACAGTCATCGAGCCAGTGAAAGTAGTTAAAGTGAAAGCCCTCAAATGCAGGCGATTTGCATAAATGCAAATTTAAGCGAGTTGCTCGAGAGTTGCTGCAGTTGCAGTTGCAGGCAGAACTTAGCCACATCACTCAAAATCACTCAAACCAACGCACTAATGAAGCAACAAAGAGGCGTGGCAGCTATAAAGAGCGTTGCCACTGATTTGATACAACGCCCCTAAAACCTATTAAGATAGGGCTTAATGAGTTTCAAATAATATCGCGAACTCAATCAAAAATTCAAAAATAATTATGTCAACCATAAATTATTATGTTGCACTTTCTTTTATATAAAAAGTAACAAAGATCAAAAGATTGATTTAAGGGTTAAAAGGAAAAGCTAATATAAAGGTTGTATAGAACTTTAAATCGCAATAAAACAGTCGATTGTGGCACGAGCTGTGTGACAAGTTGCGCCGTCTTGTTGGAACCACAGCTCCTGGACATCATGGTTGTTCCATTCAGGAATGAAAAAGTTAGTAATCATGGCTCTATACCTATTACCATTGACTGTAACGTTCTGGCCATCATCATTTTTGAAGAAGCACGGACCAATGATTCCACCAGCCCATAAAGCGCACCAAACAGTCAGTTTTTCTGGATGCAACGGTGTTTCGACACACACTTGAGGATTAGCTTCACTCCAAATGCGCCAGTTTTGTTTATTGACGTTGCCATTCAACCAGCAAAATTCGCTTATGAAAATCGGGAACAACGGCAATCTCGTTTTGGGCCCATGCGACGAATCTACTCGATGATCGTTTGGCTATTCATGATGCGATTAAACCACTTGACAGCTGTTGAATCGGTCGCCATCTTGAACAGTAATGCCTACTTAAGGTTCTATACCTCTAATATGGTCACCCTATACTTTAATAATATATATAAATACTTTGAAGTATGCTATAAAAACCACAAAGAAATTTTTAGTTATATTTATGTTTAATTTTTTTGGGAAATTAACTTTTATATCTCAACCTATTCACACCTCGACTGCTGCTTTTTTAAGTACATAAAACACACTTTGGTATATTTAAAGCAAAATGTAAACATCCTTCTAAATTATTTAACAAAAATTAAGGATTAGAAGCAAAACGTCATTACCTTCCTATACTTTTGGTATAAATTCATTACCTTTCTATACTTTTGGCATAAATATTTACATAGAAAACAAATATTAAAAATTTGTTTAAGATACAAAAAACTGAAGTTATGCAAAGGTTTGCTTAGGATTTAACAATTTTTATTCTTCCCAATTCCCTGCGAAGATAGAAAGGAAACGTTTTTTTAACATCAATTATCGCTCTATCTGTCCTTTGGCTGGTTTGAAGCAAATATTGAGCTAAAGATGAAAGTAAAATTGTTGAAATTGCCTTGGTGAATTCCCATTTGTATCGAACAGAGAAATAGACATTTTCATTTACATCCAATTTTACAGTTATTGAACTCATTAGCCTTGCACGCTGGAAAGTCAGAAAGTTTTGACTTTTGCTGGCAAACTTTGACTCCATTTATGGCCAGCACATTCAACGAGCAGAAAGTCAATCAATACGTTTGGATATAGCAACTACTTCCGCCTGGCTGCACATTATTTCCTGCGACGCCTCTACGCTCAGCCAGAGCCAAGTGTCCGCCAGTGGCATGACAACGTCAGTAGCAGTTACAGCTTCAGCTTGAGCTTCACTTGCAACGACTCCAGCGACAGCTTCATTTCATTTTATTTGCAACGCGTCGCGTTGTCAAGGGTTAAATGCATATCCGCACCCCTCGACGCCCCCACTTTGACCCTTATTGGCAATGACAACCATTTGCTTCCACCTGATCACATTGCACACAGCTGCAACGTAAGTCAGTTCAACACGAGTCCACCTGCCCCCCACCCCTTTTCCTGTTTTCCCCACAATTTTTGCATGCGTTGACATGTGAAATTGTTGCACAAGTCTCCAGGCGATGTTTTGCTCTTGTTTTGTACTTGTTTTTGTGTTTGGGGGCATGGTGTTGATGTTTTAATTAATGGTCATGTGTCAACTGCATCGAAGTAGGTTAAAAGGCAGCCAATTTCCCTGGAAATTAAACCACACAGCAACGAAGATGCGACTGGTTATGGCTAACTGAGAAACTGATAGATAGAAATATATGTGCCTAGTCCCAAACGTTGCCGAAAAGAGTTAAGAGCTTGTGTGGCACGTGTGAGCTCAGTCTTAAGTAAACTCAAATCAGAGTTATGAGTGCAAAAATCAATTATTAATGAAAAGAAAAATATGAAGAAGAAAAAAAAGGAAGAAATCATAAATGCAAAGTGAAGCCATCTCTTAACCTTTAACATTGATGCCGGCGCACGACTCTTCATCGTAAACATTAGCATAAATTACGGCTTGACCCTCAAGTGCTGTCCAAATGGCCTATTATGTGCTTGTAGCTGGTTGCTCCATTGGCTTCTTAACTCATTTTTTTCTCTGTTGTCAATAGCAAAAGGTCGCACGTATGTGTGTCTCTGGGTCTCTCTGTGGCAATAACTGTGTGTGTGTGTGTGTCCAGAGCAAATGATAATAGTTTGTTGGGACAGACAGACAACAGAAGAGGCTGGCTGCAGGAGGACCACGAGCAGGACCCTCGCCTGATGTTGTTCAAGTGATAAAAAAGCTCAGTTCAGCTCATCTGTTGTGTTGTATTGTGGATATTCCGCTGGCGTCCTTCATTCATGGGTTCATTCATTCAAGCGTTTCAATTGAGTGGAAAACCAAGGCAACGGGGTTCACTCTCTCCCTCTCTCTTTCTGTCTCTCTCTGAGTCCCTATACCAAGTACCGAATCCTATCCCTGTCCGTCATAAGCTTGTAAGCTCGTTTCGCCTCAACCATGTATATTTCCTTCTCATAGTTTCGCTTTGGTTTTGCTTTGCTTTGGTTTCGTCTTTTTCGCTCGTTTTCTTTTTCAATTTAACATCCGTTTTTGTGGCTACAGCATGTCTATTATGTTGATGATGTCCTTTGACAATAAGTCCTACTCGTGGTTCAACCACCAACCATCACTGGTTGACAATACAGACAGAGCCGTAATCGTCCTCGTAATGTCCATAGTTTGCCGTTTGTCGTTCATGTGTTGGCATTGATATCAAGGATAGTTAAGAGCTTTTGCTTTTGCTTTGCTCTGCCTGTTGTTTTTCAAACAGATTTTAGTTGCTTTGTGGTTTGTTTCCAGTTAAATAATAACAACAACAAAAAACAAGGTAGAATTGGCAACAAACAAATTGAAGTATGTAAAAACAATCGTATAAAAAGCAACTCTCATGTTGTGCTTGTGGTTAGCAACTCGCAAAAAAAGGATCAGACGAGTTTTACAAAATGAACAAACAAATTAAGCGTATTATCTTTGAGCTTAAACAATAGGATAAGGTTGGAATCGATGGTAAATTATGAATATATAGTTAAATGAGAAATTCTTGTTATATCTGAAGCTATATACAAGATTGATTCTATATTTAGGTGGGTTGACTAGGTTTAGACTCAATTTTAGTCGACTGCAGCATTCAAACAGAACAGAAATTGATATTAGTTGGGGGATTGCATTGGGAATTGATTCAACAATTGGCCTAAGACTTAGTAAATTGTACTCAGAGATTAATATATATGATATTTATCATTCTAAGATTCCTCCTTCAAGAAGTTGCCTATTGAAAACTGGACAAATATAAAAGGGATATAGCCAGAAGCAGCCATACTATTACTCACTAACATATTATTTTTATAAGAAAGCTACTTTTCTTAGGTTTAACTACCCTTTTTCTTTGTTAGTTTTTCCATCTGCCTTTGAACACAATCGATTTCAGATAGTTCTTGAATGTCCTTTAAGTCAGCGCCTAGCGGCTGTTGACTTTATGGAGGGGAGGGTTGCTTTTGAGAAACACCCTTTGACCTCAAGCAAACTCATCAGACTTGGGTTTAATTGTTTGTTTTCTTAGTTTATTGAACTATAGACCATAGACGTTCGACTGAGGACTGAGGACTGACAACTGACCAGTGGACACTTCAGTTGATGCACTTAATGTCCATGGCGTGTTTTTAATGGCCATCATTTTGTCTGGCGCTTTAATTAACTCGCTTAAAGGGAACGTGGCTGTTGGCCCAGTTGGCCACTGGGCACATGCTTCTAATTTATAACCAAGTGCCAAGACGCGATCCCTTACCCGATCCACGTCCACTTCCACGTCCACGTCCAATGCCAAAGCAAATCCCAAAGTCGTTTATTTGTCCTTGCACAGCCATTTTATTTATTTTGCTGGCATCGCGTACTCTATGTATGTGTGTGTGTGTGTGGGTGTGTGTGTGAACCACAGGCGTACGAAGAAAACTTTCTTAGGGGCTGTAGCAGAATACTTTATAATACTGTTAATGAAAACTTAGTTTAACTTAGAGGAAAACCTTTTCAATTTTCCCTATTTAATCGCACTTTGTCCCCTTTAGAGCCCCCTTCAGACGCCACTGGCTGGGAGCACATGTGAGTGGGTGGACTCTGGCCATGGGCAACTAAAAACCCATAACTATATGTTTTTCTGACACATTTTAAAAGTGCGCCGCAAGTCGCATGCAATTTATTGTTATTGCGTTTTGTACTCGTTATTTTTTCTTTCTTTTTTCACTTTTGATATTTTTTCCTTTATTTCTATTCTCCCCCTCCCCCTTTCCACCTACATCTCTTGTTTTTTTTTGTCGCAAATCCAAGGACATTTTGTTGTGCATTTGTGTTAACCTAATATGCTTGTAATTGCCAGCTGAAAAAAAAGAGGAAAAACAAAATAAACAGCGCCAAAAGTGGAACATTGTTTGGCTTTGTTGCTGCTGTTTTTGTTGCTCTTGTTGCTTGTTGTTTGTTGTTTGTTGTTTTGTTTATTGTTGCTGCCTCTGCCTCTGCTGCTGCTGTTTTTGGCATAAAGCTTGTTAGTGAAAGTTGCGCAAAACAAGGACCCAAACTAGCCACTCCACAATCCATTGTCTGGCCTTTTATTATGCTAAAACTAGTGTAGAATATTCAACCAGTTCGCTGACAAACATTCTGCCATATGAAGTTATCTGAGAAAATATATACTATAGAGTATGAATTCTGTAAAATATAAAATTCCATAGCCTCAGGTTTCCGTTTTCCGAATTTTCCAGTGTATTTTTAAATATTTTAACATAAAATCTTAAACTAAAAGTTTTACTTTTAGTTTTTTATAGTTTTCCAAACTGTTTTTGCAATTTGCAGAGTATTCACACTTCGTGGTTTTTATTAGCTTACAATCTATTGTTTCTGTCTTTGTTTTTTGTTTTGCACGCTTTAATTTGTTGGTCAGCTTACAAATTTTTATGGCGCATTTTAATTGACGCCGTTCCAGGACGACCACGACCCAGACCCAGAGCCAGACCCAGAGCCAGAGCCAGCACATGGCAGAGTTTTATTTTACGGAATATTTTTCTTAACCAAATTTATGGGCGAGTTTTGTGTGGTAGCGCAAATTAATTGGGTTAATAGTTTGGTCGCTGCGGATTTTTCTTTGCTTTGATTGGATAATGGTTTTATTTGAGTTATGTTGAAGCTAAACTGAAGTTGAAGCTAATTGAGGCAGCCACAATCAACTTTAAAGTGACAACAACAGTAGCCGTAGGCCAATTCGAGAACAGTTAACAGATACTACTTGTTATTTAAATGTGGGGCATGTGGCAAATGCGGCAAATGCGGCAGCTACTGTTTCAACCCTCAGCAAAAGCCCGACACGTGTCAGTGTCGCTGTCAATAGACGTCAAGAGCATAGAAATGGAAATCCTAGCCTATCCATAAACTGCCTAGACAAGCCTACTTAACTACTCACTCAACAAGCGACACTCGATCCATGTTGCAACTGCGTCAAATATAAACCATATATAGCATTTCCACACATCGCATGTCATCTGAAAATTAAACCTTTCACTCAACTCACATTCAATTGTTTGCTTGGCTTGCCAAGCTTCGTCTTCAAAATCGAAATCTATAACGCACGAAATCAGAAACTGCCCGCCATATGTATAGCGTGGGGGTGGCTCTGACACACTCTGTGTGTGTGGGTGGGTGGGTATGGGTTGTGGTCGGAGATTTGGGCTAAACGCATTACAAATCGAGCAACGGGGCCAACGATGATGGGCGCACTTGAAGCAGACATTTTATTTGTAATATGACAGCACTTCATATCCTTTTTCAATGATATTAAGAGCCGGCCGAACAACAGGAAATTATGCACGTCAGACCTGTCTGCTTATGTGTAATACCCATGCCCATGTCCAAGGGATGAGGATGAGTATGAGGATGAGGTGTATACTCGTATATTGCCCGCTGGCCCTTCATCAGTCATTTGTTTGGACCCCTCAACTCGTCAGGTTTGGCATGGTTCCGGGTTGCCTGGGTCTTTGCATAGTTGATTACATTTTGGTTAATGAATTTGCTGATGATGATTATGTTGATGATGATGGAACAGATGTTCGATAGGCGCGATATCGATAACACATCACATTTTCCATTTAATTTGGTTTCTAATCAAAAAATAAACCCTTAGATCTTATTTTCCCTCTATAACAGAGTTGATAATTACTTTATTTTATTCTACTTCAGTTAAATGTTAATTTCTAAAGTAGTTTCTCAATATGCCATATCATTTCTTTATCCTTACGCTCATTATCTGCATATTTTGTATTCACAAAGTATCTTTCTGCAGCTCTTCCTTTAAGTCCTTCTCAGTTGTATTCCTGCTCATCTTTTAGTCAAAAATGTAATGCACTTAAATCATTTCGCTCATTAAAAATACTTTTCTTTACATTTTCTACTTCCCTCTAGTTGCTTTTTTTAGCTGTTACTCAGTCGTTTTCAGTTCAACATTTATTGCATTTTTTCCTCTTTCCTGTTTTTGTTATATTTTTGTTACCTCTCCCCATTTTAATTCGCATATTTTCAACTTATGAATTGTCCTTCAAGGTATGTCATCAGTCATAACAGGAGAATGTCGTCGTATTTACTCAACTTTAGCACACTCCGTTTTGCTCAATATCAAATGTTGATTGTGTTTACCATTTCATGGTTTCATTTACGGCAAACCCCTCCCAGTGGTAGCAACTAACCCAAGTTAACCCAATCCTGTTGCCAGTCTTCCTTTATACTCCGCTTATATTGTCATTTTCAGTCATGCTTCAACGTTTGTTGATCCCTGAGTTTTTGCCATCTACAGTCTCAGACTCATCTCGTTGCTTCCTGTCCGGAGAGTTGGGGTTACAACTGAAACAATAATACAAAAATATAAAGCTGCCAACTGCTGCTGCTGCTCCTGCTGCTACCCTCGGGGTGCTCAGTCCTCAGTGCTCAGTGCTCAGCGGACTGACCACTTGCCAGCTACCAAACGTAACGCAAAATCTGTTTTGCACCGGCATTGCCCTTAAGCAGGAAACAAAGAAAAGCTACTACAATAAGGTAGAATTCTTAATACCCTAGGAAATCTCTTAGTTTTCTATTGATCATCAATATAAGATCTGTTAATTTTCATAGCGAATTGTACAGTTTAATCAATTGATAAATCACAAATCATAAAAATTTTAAAATAGGGATGTGAAATGGAAGATGTCCACAGAGGAGTTTGATGTAAGGTTTACCATATATTAAATGTATATTGTATCTGGTTTATCAGGTTCAGGTGAAAGTTCATCAAGTCCATATATAAGGAAAAGTCAATTAGTTTTTCCTATTTAAATTCATAAAAATATGCAAAAAGAAGGAATACTTCTCCTGGATTTTAAGTGAGCTTAACTGTTGCAAAGCACTTGATCAAGTTGGGAGTATCCTTCGAGAAGGATATGTGTAGCATGTACCACATGCAACCCCTTGAAGTGAAGCACAGGCCAGGCCAATGTCAAAATGTCAGGGGGGTTTGTTTGACAGCGACGCTCATTTGAAATGCATGCGACGACAAGGAAGAGAAGGCAGGGGAAGGGGAAGAGCGGGAGGTTATGGTAGCGACGACGAAGCAATCAACTCGTGTCGGCAAAGGAGCATATCCTGGATAAAGCTGATGCTGTAGCTGACTGTGAGTCTGACATTGGTTGCCTTTTTGGCCTGCGGAAGTGTTTGTTTATTTAATTTCTGGTATTTTTAATTGAATTTTCAATGTTGCCACTGATTTTTGATGCAAACTCTTGACTTAAACTCCCATTGCAGAAGCTGCATCATTGGACCCGAACTAAGCGTTAAGGTCTGCTCCATTGGCACTGTGATAAACCGTTCGGCCTATGCGTCGGATTATTGCCAGCTGGAGGGCACCACAGGACGACAGACCCAACCGATGCCCATACGCTGGATGGCCTGGGAGAGTGTCCTTTTGGTAAGTAAACACACCTCTCACACACTTTCCACACTCCTCTCAACATCCTGCAACTGCATCTTGTTCACATTTTTATATATTTCTTCTGCTTTGTTTTATGAATTGCGAGCCAAGTCGCAAGTTTATAATTATAAATTAATGAACAGTGTTCGCTCTTTCTCTCTGTCTGTTTGTCACATTTCTCTTACTTCCTACCCTTCACACCCCTTTCACCTGTGTTGTTTCCAGAGGTAAAGAGTTGGAAAGTGGCAGACTGGGCAGGCAGCTTGACAGCAAAATGAGTTGTAATTGTGTTAATTATTTTTAATTTGCTTTTTCTGCTGCCTCTTTAAGCCGGCGATTTATGTCAGCAACCTTTTCCGGTCTTCAAGTTGTGAAAACCGAAGCGCTTCATAAAAACTCTGTTGATGAATGACTTTTCAACGAAAGAAAAACAAATTGTAGAAAGTTTTTCTATTCAACATTTAGGTTTCATATCCAATTACCTAATTAATTTATCAAAAACTATCTGCAGCATATCATTGGCAGACTTATTTGTTAATATATCGTTCAATTAGATAAAGAACCACCTTATTTAATATACACACACCTAGAGACTGATAGAATAGATTCACAGGACTATAAATCCTGTCTCCCCTCAAACATCCAACAAATATTTGGTAGTAAAGTTTTGACAAACAAATTTTAATAAAGTAACAGAATGTTTGCATTTTTCGTTTGACTTTTCGCAGCGAATTAGGTTTTATTCTTTTGTTTTTGGATGTAACTATCCAATTAAGTTGCAGTTTTTGTGGAAAGTGCATTAAAATGCTGCCGTATCGGGGCTTAACACTCATCAAAAATGCCAACCGAGCACTTTAATTTGCACTGAAAATGGCATAGAGCACGATTTTTACAAGCGAAACAAACAAACGAAACAACACAATGGGGAAAAAAATGTAAAAAAAAAAAAAATAAAGAAAAAGTAAAACCGAAAATAGAACCGAAACCGAGGAAAATATTTTTGTAAATCCCCAAGCGAAAAACCGCACTAAATAAATTAATTAACTACATGAAAAACGGGACTGGCGCAGGCAGCTGAAAACAGCCAAAACAGACAAAGGGACATGTATGAAGTTTCCTGGCTAAAAGACACGGATAAAACCCATAGATAAGCCCACGCATATACCACTAGATATGGCCATGATGTTGTTTTTGTTGTTTTTCTTCTTGTTGTTGTTTTGTGTGTTTTAGACAACGTTGTAGAAGCTGCTTTTAGTATTTTCCCATTGCCTTTGGGGCAAATGAACGGCAACACTGGCAAAGAGCAAGGTCTGCAAACGGGTTGAGATGCTTTACGTATATATATAGTATATAGAATATATATAAATACACAAGTATATGTGTATATTAAAAAGCGCAAAAGTTGCCTTTAAGGATATGTGCACATGAATGGGCTTTTGTGGCAGGGCGCATCAACAGCAACCGCAAAATCCCTAAGCCAAAAGCCAAGCAAACAAAAATAAGCCAAGGGCCCTTTTTTTACACACACACACACAAACACATTCATATACATAAAGATATATGAATTATATATATATATAACGATTATTAATAAGAGCATTTAATTGCAGGCCAAATTCACAACCAAATCGGATGTTTGGTCCTTCGCCGTGGCCCTCTGGGAGATCTTGACCTTTGCCCGGGAGCAGCCATACGAGCATATGACAGATGCGAATGTAATTGAAAATATTGGACATATCTATCAAGATGATAAAATGCATGTAAGTACCCAAACAAAATATACAGTATTCTGTGACTCCTAAACACGCTTTATATACTTGCAGGAACTTCTACCAATGCCACTCAACTGTCCGCGCGAAATTTACGATCTCATGTGCGAGTGCTGGCAACGGAATGAATCAACTCGTCCCAATTTCCGGGAGATACATTTGTTTTTGCAACGCAAGAATTTAGGATTTAAGCCCAATACTCAAACGCTAATGTATTGAATGTATTGAAATAGTAAAAGCAAATACAACAAAAAAAAAGACAAGAAAACCTAAAAGCAAAACATAAAACAAACTACAAGCGATTTTAGCACACACTTCAAATATTATTATATGAATATCGAATATTATATGGCAAATCTCAATTTGAAAAACAAAAGATAAGAAAAAGAAAGAAAAACTCAATGCGAATTTTATGCATTTATATGAAAAATGCATTTAAAATTAAAGGATCTACTCATATTTAGCCAGCTGCGGCTTGTCGTAGTTCATATGCCCTAACCAAAGGAAACCCAAAAAG
Organism: Hirtodrosophila trivittata; assembly: GCA_035045065.1. Classification (NCBI taxonomy): domain Eukaryota; kingdom Metazoa; phylum Arthropoda; class Insecta; order Diptera; family Drosophilidae; genus Hirtodrosophila; species Hirtodrosophila trivittata. The sequence goes on from JAWNNK010000481.1 coordinate 147,838, forward strand.
AGCCTTGAAAAACGTTTTTAAGATTCTCAGTGTTGTGTTTAATTCGTATATCATATCAATTTCCAATTAAGCAGATATTCAAGAAAATTAATTGAAACTGTTTGAATCATAGAAGTATTGAATAACTTAAATTATAACCAAATAGTTAAGCAGATTCGTTCAGATAAATGTCATAATATTTCAGCTTAACTTACATTAAAATCCGATAATTACCATATATATATGTCACATATTTTAAGCAATAGAAAAATAGAAAATAATATGCAAAAATAGATAAAATTAAGATCTACTTTTGGTTGGGGCAGAGTGCACGTAATATCTTTAAGATTTATTGGTCATACACAGGATATGCTTAGTTTTAGCTAAGTTTAAGTTCAATTTCGAGTCAATAGCATAAGTTTAGCAATTGATTATTGTATATAACTCACAGGTCGAGACTAGACACACTGATTTCAACATATGATAGACATATAAGAAGCATAACTAATAACTAATAACTTATAACTAATATGAGTATATGTTGTAGTACTGTACGCGTGTTCTATAAAATAGAATCTAATAAATAAATTGAGATATATGTATGTGTGTACCTATCGCTCCTCCACCTGAATGCTCTCTATCTGATAATTTTGCTTTAAATGTATGTACATACGACTACCTAAAAAGAACTCTATATATTTATATGACTGTAGCTCTATGCAATCCTCAATCCTCAAAATTCTAAAACGAAATCTATCAACTGTAACTCAAAATTGAATTTTGATGGATAAGAACAAATTCCAAAAACCTGCGTATAATTTTGACAATAAATGTTTGAGCAACTGAAAATGAATATATATATATATATATATATTAATTAGAATATATATCAATGAGAAGTCGTATACTATGAGTATATATGTATATACACTCCTTAGATACGAATAATATATTATTTTCATGCCAAAGCTCGAACTTCAATTTACAACAAAGTCAATTAGACGCATATCAGAATATATATTTCTTTGATTCAGGCTTTAATACGACTATGAAAATATGCATCTAGTTTATGATTTTGTACTTGAGAAATCAATAAAAAGCATTTTCCTGTGCCTTTTCCGCGCATTTTTTTCATGTTTTCAAAAAACTAATTAAAAACTATAAAAAATATAAATTGCTCATTCTGCGATTTCTTCTGTTCTATATATAAGCTTCAAAAGGTTTCGCTGTAGCAGAAATAAACACATAAATCATATTATATTAAGCAGAAATCAATTAGAGTTCGGCAAAGTCGGGCCTGAAATGCCTTTCCATACTCCCATAACTAAAAGGAATATTTGAGTATAATTAAGTGCTTGGAAAGGACATTTTTAAATAAGCAAATTAATTGTGCAATTTATTTAATTATCAAAGCTCGTTTCGTAAAATATTTCAATCATAAATGCTGATTTTGCATTGTAGTTCTAAATGCAATTAAATTAATTACTAAACATTAATAAAAATAAAAATAAAATATACACAATTATTTGGAAACGTTGTCAGTAAAAGAGATGGTAAAAAGTTTCACTTGCAACGAATCAAACGAATATGGAAAATTGTAATCATTAATTCATTTTCAAGACATTAAGATTAAATATTGTATTTAAAAAAAAAAAGAAAAGATAATTAATTACACATTAAAAAAAAAACTTTTAGAAAGCAAAGGAAAAACGTTGAGCACAATCATGTTGAATAAAAGAAAAACGCATTGAAAATGGCAAATAAATTATGAAAAAAGAAAAAGAAAAACCAAAATATTAAATAAATGTATCTTAAGTGCAGCTAAAAACATAAATAAAAATCCTAAATACACAAAATGCAAAAGAAAAATAAAGTGAAATAAAAATTCTTGAAGTGTACTTATAGCCGCAATTTAATGCTGGGCAAGGGGTCTGCTTAAGGGCTGCAAAGTGAGGCCAAAGCAAAACTAAATGAGACTTTGAGCCGCTGCGTGTAAGCCAACAGCTGAGTCCTGCCAGTCCTTGGTACCACACAAAAAAAAAAAACACAAACACAATCAGCCACCTGCCTGCCACAGTGGCCCCCATGGCGCCAGCGTCGTGGCAAATTAAATAACATGAAATACAAATCCGCTACAAATCCGAAGGACAACTAGAAAATAATATACTTATTAATTCAAATTGCTGGCCTCGATGCTGGCAGCAGCGACCCGCAAGGATATAGCCGTATAGCTGGACGCAGGAGTTGTAACCGCGGCTCATCATAGTCCTTGTCGCATTGGTAAATCCTCAAAACAGCTGTGACTCTCGAGCTCCATTACAGACAGATTTTCCTGCCAGACACGCCCACCAGCTCGCCTCCTTGCGCCGTGCACAACCAGCAGCTAGCGATGGCCGCGTGAGCACGCGTATCACGAGAAAGTTTAAGCGATAGTTCTTATGTTTTCAAAGTATCTTCCAAAGGAAAAATCTTTGTTTCATGCGGAAAATTAGCAGTTTCTTTGGAGTTGGTTCAGATTTATATTACCTGATTCGATTATTCGATCATTATAAGCGATACTTTTAGCGATTGTAAAGTTTACTGCTACCTCAAAATCTCATCTCCAAGTGCCACAAACTAATCCTGGAATGGAAGTTACACATTTTACTACTCTTTTTTAGCTGCTTAGCTTCTTTTTCTGTGTATTTGTGCATTGTTATTATTGTCTGCTGTGTGTGTGCTCAGAGCTGCCACCAACTGCGCTTGCCAAGCACAGCCAATGGCAACGTAATTATTTGTGCGGTTTCTTGTCGTGCACTGGGATTTGGCGCTTCTTGTGGCTAATTGGAAAAAGTGCGGCGACAAACTAAGCATCAGAATCCGTTGGAGCTCATATATATTTGATGGTGCTTTAATTTAAAGTTACGTTTCCAACTAAATCTAAATCAATAAGTTATTATGTGGCACAAGGCCTTGGGCTTAACCCACTGAAGCTTGTCTCTCCTGAGGGCTGCAACTAGAACTGGGACTGGGACCGGTATTGGCATTGGCCAGGCTGCGCGCTATTTGACTTGCTTTTCTTTTAAGGTTTGCGAAAACAAAATCCCAGACGCAATCTTTGATTTTATTGTAAGCAAACGAAAACAAAGCAAACGCAAAAAGAACAAACAACATACATAGAACATACGCCTAGTTGTTGCCGCCAGCAACAAATGCGCTAAGAGATTTTGGTTAAGTTAGAAAAACACCAAAGCCAAATTGCCTTAAGGAGCATGAAAAGGGGGAAAGCGCCAAGCAGCAAGCAGAAGTCAGCAGCGAAGGAAAAGTGTTTGGGGAGACCCACTGCAAATTGCCAAAGTGCGTAAAGCATTTCAAACTAGATAAGCACTGAACCATATGTGCGTATTCGCATAGAATAAATTTCCTCATTCCTAACGGTAATCAAAGCTATAGCTGAGAATCGTACAGATCGATATCCACTTCATACACAACCCAAGCTACCATATAAGAACTGATTTTAGGTCATATCTAAGGCTGCCACCTTTGGTACATAAATTTGTACTGAAATTGGTACATTATTAGTTGGTACATTCGACCACTTTGGTACATAAGACAATGTTATTAAATGAGCTATATATTAAATGCTTGTTACTAATTTAATAGTAATAAAAGAGGAAGTTCATACATTTGGTACATTTTTTTATCGTACAGGTCGATATCCACTTGATACACAGCCCTATCTTGGACATCTGATATGATTTTATATCTACTGCTGCCACATTTGGTACATAAATACTAAAATTTTAACCCTTTGGTACATTTGCTGGTACATTTTACACAACTTTCAAATATGGTACATTTTTGGTTGTTGTAAATAATAAAATAGTGATAAAAAGAGGTTGAAATGTTAAAAATATGATACAAGGAAATAGTTTGAATATTAAAATTTATATAAAAAGTTAGGTTAATTTGAGCTACTTTCACTTATTGTCAGTAAAAGAAAACACAATTTTACTTTTACACGTACAGCACATAAAATAGAGTTCCAAAAGAAAGTATTGAGATGGTTTTGCATGCTTGACATAAATAAAATTCAAATTTAATATTATTTTTTTTAAGGCTACATACCTGACACGGAGTACAAGCCATAAAAATGCAGACGATGTCAGTAGGTAGCGGTAAAGTCGTTGCATTGCCTGCTGCTCACCTTGGGGACATGAAGTCATCAACGTACAGCGCACCCAGCACACCCCGCACCGTCCCTCCCCTGTCTGCCTGACCCAGTCGTGCTCGCTTTCTTGCGGGTGCTAAGCACAAAAAATAGCCCACTGCACCTTAAGGATTTGCTTTTTATGTTTATTATTTTCTTTGCCCTGTCTGTGTATTTGCCTATGCATGTGTCTGTCTGTGTCTTGCGTCTGTGTGTGTTGTTAGCCACGTGCCCGGCACCCTTCGCCAATTCGACGCGCTAGTTTTACACCCTTGTGAGCCCAGCCCCTGGTTGGGCCCCTTCAAAAAAAACAAACACAAAAAAACGGGTGAGCAAGCCGCAAACATGTTGCGTTTTTTATGTGGCCTACTAGATCCAGGGGGTTTGGGATTGGGCTTGTGCCTGGGTTGACTGTCGTGTAAGGTCATCAATAATGGCGCAAACATGCATTTAAGTCGGTTGCTTTGCATTAAGATGAAGCGGCTTATTGAAATTCGTACATAACCTAAGCCCTTTCTCGTTTCCCCTTTGTCATGCTTTTACGGCAGGGGCTCTAGCTCTCGGGGGAGTTACTACTTTCAATAAAAACTTTGTTTGTATATTGTGGACAGTATTTTGTGTAATGGGGAGCAGCAAATAAGGTAACTTTTACTTTTTTTATAATTTCACTACTTGCACGCACGCGAAGCTTAAGATTTTCCCGCACATTTTGAATAAAAGGTCGCCCCTTACAGCTGTTAGCGCAAAACTGAGTATGTTAACGCAAACTGAGCTACAATGTTATCGACCTTATTGACCTGCCACCACATTTCATCGTTCGATACATGTATTTATCGACGAGGGCAACACTGTCGCGACGAGACCCATTGTGCATTTTTTCTAAATTAAAATGGCATACACAAGCCCGAATATTTGTTAAATAAAGTGCAATACATTATAAAAAACAACTTGTAGGTATGCTGCGTATAAAATAAATAACAAAAACTACATTTTCAAAGCAGCAACGTTGCAGCTTTTCAGCTTGAAGCCTATGCGCTTGAGTCGGTACGTGTATGTGTGTGTGTGAGTGAAATTCCAACAATGCGCAGGGAGCGAACTCACTGAAATTTCTTTATGCAAAGCGTACGCGTTCAACAAAAAAAAAGTGAAGCGTAAAAGCTAGGGAAAATCGCTTACATGTGTGTATTTGTTGTGCGGCGACTATAAAAAAGTGCGTATAATTAGCAAGTGCAACCACATATGCACACATACACATACGCCAGCATATTAAAGGCAGCCTACATCAAATCATTGAACTGTACAAACACGCCCATATTAAGTGTATGTGTGAAATGCCAGATTTGATTGTGTGTGTATGTGTCTGTGACAGTGTTTATTTATTACACTTTGATTTTGCAATAAGCTGCTCTTGTTGCTGTAATGAGCGCTTATCCAGTGAACGGAAGTCGTCGCCTACAATTTTCGTGTTTTTTTTTATTTTATTATATTTCGCTCCCCCACACACGCATACTCAAAACAATCAAACAAGCGCAGACACACATACATACAGCAATATGCATGTATATATACCCACACGCTCCAACAGCCAGTGCTGCCGTCGGCGTTAGCGTCGGCAGCGCAGACTCAATTGCATGAGAATTTTTTTTTGTTTTTTTGTGTTTTGTATTTCTCTTGTGTGTTTTGTTTTACTTTTTGTTTTGTCGTCGCCGTCAACGTTGCCGTTGCCGTCGCAGCGTTGACTTAATTTATCGGCAGCATTGTTGTGCCTGCTGAAAATGAAAGTGTGTTAGTATGTATGTATGTATGTACTGCAAATTGTGTGCGCTGCGAAACAAAAGCAAAAAAAAAAACAAACAAAACCAAATTGACCAATAAAATCTCACAGCATTTTTATTTTCCGCTCAGAGATTTAAGAGATTTCATTTTTCTGCAGTTTAATTAGGCGAATTTTGTTTATGAGAAAATTTGATTTATTTTCTTACTTTCATAATATTTAATTGAACCTGTATTAACCCCAGTTGTGTATATATAATGAATTTATCAAACATTCCTTCCAACGAATATGCCACAAGTATGCATTATATAGGGTATAATTAATTGCGTCTGGCATCTCCCACCCCGTATATAAACGTAATCAGCACCAACAGCTGGGTGCATCTCAGAATGTCCGTGTCTTTGTCTGTGTAAGTGCCTCGAACTGAAAGACTTGCCTGCAATGCTTGGAATGCAAGGTTATCTATGCAGGTTCCTGTATACCATTTGTGAATCAAGTTTGTTTGAAACTTGTTTTGTCTATAGCTGCCCCCACTCCTGTCCACAAAAGGTACAGGAATTATTTTGAGCTACTTGTTTATGGGACAATAAAAAGAAAATTTATTTTAAATAAAGAATTATATTCTTTTATTGCAGATTAAGCACAAAGTCTAAAGTTCAGCACATATCACATAACTGATTGGCATGCCGTAGGTGCAGGAGCAGGAGTAGCAGCAGCAGCAGCATAAGCAGCGCCTTAATGGATCCATATCATCATATCAGACAACATGTAAGTGTCATCTATAAGCTACGTTCATTGTATGTCTATTAACAAGTTTTTTCTCTTATTTTCCATTGACTGCAGTATCCACCCACTAGCACAGCCGGCACAACGGTGGTTGGCAGCGGCACCACCAACACAATCAATCGACCAGAATTGCATCAAAAATGCAATCGAGGCTCGCACTCAAGTGACACTAGTTCAGCGTACAGTGGCAGCGACACAATGGCCTCTGTATACGGTTCTTCGCTGGAGGCGGAGGAGATTGATCTCTCCGGCCTCGTCGAGTCTGTTGTTGACTCCGATGAGGAGGATCTTGCTGAGAGCATGGATGTGAGTGGGTCATATCAAACAAAAAGAACTACTTTAAGAATATTTGAAACCATTATTATAATATATTTTCATTATTCTATAGAGCCTCACCGTGCGCGATGCGGTCCGCGATTGCCTGGAGAAGGACCCCTCGGAGCGCAGTGAAGATGATGTAGAAATACTGTTGGAGTTCACGCAGGGCCTAACAGCATTCACGAACATAACGCTGGCCGTGCGACGCGCCCTCTGCTCAGTGATGGTGTTCGCTGTGGTGGATAAGGCAGGCACCGTGGTCATGTCCGATGGTGAAGAGTTGGACTCGTGGTCGGTGCTAATCAATGGCGCTGTAGAGATCGAGCATGCGAATGGTACACGCGAGGAGCTGCAAATGGGTGATTCATTTGGCATATTGCCCACAATGGATAAACTATATCATCGTGGTGTGATGCGTACCAAATGCGATGATTGTCAGTTTGTGTGCATCACACAAACGGATTACTATCGCATTCAGCATCAGGGCGAGGAAAATACGCGCCGTCATGAGGATGAACAGGGACGCATTGTAATGGTCACCGAACTACGCTCCATTGGTGGCAGTGGTGCAGAGAGTGCAACCACAACAAGCTCGGGCCCTATGGGCACTGCAAATCTCAATACAAAACGTGGGCATGTGGTCATTAGAGGCACACCAGAGAGACTGCTGCAGCAGCTCGTGGAGGAGAACTCCATGACAGATCCCACATATGTCGAAGACTTTCTGCTCACTCATCGCATTTTTATACATAATCCTCAAGAAGTTACCACCAAATTGCTGCACTGGTTCGATCTGGAGCAGCTGGACTCGCACAAAACGCAAGAACTGCGCGACCGTGTCACACGCGTCGTTCTACTCTGGGTGAACAATCATTTTACAGACTTTGAGGCTGACCACGAAATGATGGAGTTCCTGGAGATCTTTGAGGCTGGCCTAGAATGCAAAAAGCTGCTGAGTCAGCTGCGTCTACTGCACATTGCGTGTGCAGCCAAAGCGCGAATGCGCAGTTGCATTTTAACACGTTCATCACGCGATGAACCACTGAATTTTCAAATCATTGGAGGCTATGAGCTGCGTGGCGTTGCTGCGGCTACTGGTAATGCCTCAGTGGGCATTTATATATCGCATGTAGAGCCTGGCTCAAAGGCTCAGGATGTGGGCCTCAAACGTGGCGACCAAATCCATGAGGTGAATGGCCAGTCGCTGGATCATGTGACTAGCAAACGTGCCATGGAACTGCTTACAGGCACCACACATCTGAGCATACAGGTTAAGAGCAATTTGCTGGGCTTCAAGGAGATAATGCAGGCTTTGGAACATGGCAGCGGCAATAATGCAACTAGCGGTGGCATCAGCTCAGCCGGCAACGGTAGCTTTAAAAGTTTACGTAGTCCGCGTCGCATTTGCGCCAATGACATTGCCAAGCTTCATGGACGCAGCGATAGCACCACCGAGGAGTTATCCAATCGTGCACACATGGTGCGTCTCAGCTCAGTCGATATGCTGTTAGATCAGCCGGATTGCGCGCCTCCTCAAACGCCGCCGGTGACTGGTGGTGGTGGTGGAAACATGGCCTCAAATTTCATGCAACAACTGCTCCAAAGTGTTAACTCTAATTCAGCCAAAAAGTGCAGTGCGGAGGATGGTAAACCTGGCGGCTTTATGACTCTAGCACCGAAGAGACGTCTGCAAAAGGCTTTGGCCAAAATGAATCTTCTGAACAAACAGCAGCATCAGCCGCACGTGGGCAGCCTCAACGATAGCTCCGATACGTTGCTAAATGAGCCGCAGTCCAAGGCAAAGCTGTCGGCAGCCAGTTCCGGTACAGGCAGCATCACTTCCTCAAATGGTGGCTGCAATTCAAATAATGGACGTTTATATCAATCACAATCAAATCCGGATCTAAGTAGTCTCAACTATGACAACAGCAGCGAGACAACGTCCACCCTTCAAGTCAACTACTTGCAGGCACATATCCATCGGCCCTCCATTGCCAGCACCCTCACAGCCAGCTCCATGCTGCCACCGGACTATCCGGACCATGTGCTCAAAGTGTACAAATCGGATCAGACATGCAAATACGTGCTCATCTACAAGGAGACTACGGCGCATGAGGTGGTCATGTTGACACTACAGGAATTCGGCATACACGATCCCAGCTCAAATTTCTCGCTCTGTGAGGTGAGCGTCGGCGAGGGTGGCATGGTAAAGCAGCGTCGTTTGCCCGATCAACTCCAGAATCTGGCGGAGCGCATAAGCTTTGCCGCACGCTACTATCTCAAGCTAAATGACAGCACAGAGCCGCTGGTACCGGATGAGCTTGCTCTGGAATTGGTGCGTGAATCAGGCGTACACTTCCTTCATCTGAATGCCTACGAGCTGGCGATACAATTGACCCTCCAGGACTTTGCCAATTTCCGTCAAATTGAATCCACGGAGTACATTGATGAGCTCTTCGAACTGCAGTCCAAGTACGGTGTGCCAATGCTTAGCAAATTCTCGGAGCTGGTAAATCGTGAAATGTTTTGGGTGGTTAGTGAAATCTGCGCCGAGCACAACATAGTACGACGCATGAAGATCGTGAAGCAGTTCATCAAAATTGCGCGTCACTGCAAGGAGTGTCGCAATTTTAATTCCATGTTTGCCATCATTTCGGGTCTGGGACATGGCGCGGTATCGCGACTGCGCTTGACCTGGGAGAAGCTACCCTCCAAGTATCAGCGTCTGTTTAATGATCTACAGGATCTAATGGACCCATCACGCAATATGTCCAAGTACCGCCAGCTGGTCTCAGCCGAACTGCTCGCTCAACATCCCATAATACCATTTTATCCAATTGTTAAAAAGGACTTGACTTTCATCCACTTGGGCAATGATACACGCGTTGATGGTTTGATTAACTTCGAGAAACTGCGTATGCTCTCCAAGGAGGTGCGCCTGCTGACGCACATGTGCAGCTCACCCTACGATCTGCTGGCCATATTGGAGCTGAAGGGTCAGACGCCGTCGAATGCCCTCTTCTCGCTCAATCAAATGTCTGCCTCACAGAGCAATGCTGCTGCAGGCACCGTCATCGCGGCCAATGCTGGACAGGCCACCATCAAGAGGCGCAAGAAGTCCACAGCGGCGCCTAATCCCAAGAAGATGTTTGAGGAGGCACAAATGGTGCGACGCGTCAAGGCTTATCTCAACAGCCTCAAAATACTGAGCGATGAGGATCTGTTGCACAAATTATCGCTGGAATGTGAGCCACCGCATGGCTCCACCTATTCGGGCAGCATCTCACATGGAAACAGCTCGCATCGCAGTGCAGGAAGTGGCAGCATTGGCGGCGGCGGCACAGGAGCTGGTAGTATCAACGCTGGCGGCGATCAACTCAGTATTTACTCCCACACCAGCTCCAGTTCGGCGCCGAATTCATCGCTATCTCTGCGCAAGCGTCATCCCAGCTCACCAACCCTCTCCACCACCAGCTCAACCAGCTCCACCAGCGACCATCAGCGTCGCCAGCAAATGCATAACAATGGACCCAAATTTGGTACCGCCTCGCCACAAGCTGTCAAGAAAATGCTATCGCTATCCGAATCCTCTAAAATCCGACCCCATCAGCCATTCGTACCGCGTCATAGTCTGGCGCTGCCCGGCGTCATACCACCTCTGCATCATTTGCATGCAGCGCATGGCTTCAGCACGCCAGCCCCTGGAGGAACTGTTTCCGCTGCAGCTGCCTCAGCGGGCGTTGCCAATGCACAGTGTACACCCAGTCCCAGTCCATGTGCACATCGACGTCTGGCCTCAGGAGGTAAGTAGAGTCAGGGATTAACATTCTGGGAACGTAAACGGATTAGCATTGATCTATGTCTCTTACATTAATGCGTATTTAATGTTCCTAAGAAAACAAAGAGAATCTGTGCTGTCCTACCTGACAGCAATCCTTTGAGTAGCCTCAATCTCTTCTCCATATGTGTACACAACTTGGCTTGAAATTGATTGAATATTTTCTTATTTTGCAGGCAACGTTATGCCCGCACGGGCGATACACGAGCGCTCCCACTCGGATACGCCCGCACCGCCACCGCCGCTGCCTTCCGTGGATCTCTCGCTGGAGAGCAGTAGTGTAACTACATTTCGTGATTTACCGCTGCGCAAATCCGTGACTTCCGGTGAGTGTTAATCCCCAAGGAGCCTAATCATTGCTCCGGCCCTCATCAAACTACTAAACGCTTAGCGCTGCTACTAAACTTATAAAGAACCATTTTAGAATATAAATTTAATAATAGTGCTTAACTTTAGTTCGTAGCTTAACTTTAGTTGGTCTCAAGCTAAAAATTGTTAGTTGCGCTTTAGTATCCCTCGCTTGCATTTTGCGCCGATTATTCATATATATTATATATATTGGTGGTTGGTTATTGCTGCTTTGGCATTTGGTTATTGGTCTCTTACATAATTCATTACGCACACACACACACACACACACACACACCCACAAATACACACATTCTATACTTACACACACTGTGACACACTTTACGCTACTTTTACTCTCCTCTCATCGTCACAAAAAAAAACACCAACAGGTTCAGTATCATCGTGTGACAGCGGGCACGGCTCCTACGCTCAACAGCAGCAGCACCATCAACAACACCACTTGACATACCAACAACAGCAACAACAACAACAACAGCAGCAGCAGACACAACACAATGAACCCTCGCCGCCAGTTTACACGGCCGCTGATTGCCGCCTCTTGCAGCAAATTTCAAACAATGCAGTTACACGGAACTTAAATAGTCCCTGCCAGAGCACTAGCACACCACCTAGCACACCCACACCACCACCAACACAAGCAACAACATCAGCATCACTGCAACCACCACCAGCATCCATACAGCCACCACAGCTACCCGCACCGCCAGCGCCTTACTTGCATATGCGCAGCCATCAGCAACTGCAGCAAATACAGCAACAATTGGCCATGCCACCACCACCACCACCGGTGTACACCTCCAGCCTCTACAATCATCATCATAGCAATGCAACGAGCAGGCACCTCAACCACATGCATGGTAAGTTCCGTGGTGCGTTTGCCACAGAGCCAGGATTACATTGATAACCACCAAAGCAGCAGCAGCCACAAAATGCAGAGCAAGATCAACGTCTGATGAGATTTAGGAATAGTTCTTAAGTTCTTCTCAATATTTATCATATATTATGATATAAACATAAGTTAGTTTTAAATTCTATATTGAATCTATTCTCGATCTCTTTGAGCACATTTTTATTCAGGTTTTAGGATTCTATTCTTGGATCAGCTGAAATGAGATTAATTTTATTTTATATTCTGATTTCACAGGTGGCCCGCCAAATTTTATGGATAACACCAAGTGTACCATATGTCCCATGCCACCCATGAATCAATAAATCAAACTGTGCTGTTTTAACTACTAAATGTTAATTTAATTAGTTGTGAGTATTAAATTAATCCATAAACTCTTAATTAAATGCTAATTAAATGTTTCTTGTTTCTCATTCCCACAGCATATATAGATGCCAAAATTTGTTAATGGTTGTGGTTTTCATGTCACCAGCAAGTAATCACACACACACATACATACACACACCGAGTACATACATTTGTGGCAGGATGTTATTTGCCCCTCCACACACACACACACACAAACACACACATGTTCATATCCCATAACCCATATCCCATGTTCATCATTAAATATCATCGTCAATGTTCGAGAACCCATATTGTCACGTATCTTAGGATTAAGTGCTTAAAGTTTAGTTTTGCTCTATGTCCTAAGTGGCTTACGATTAATTTTAATTTAGCACAATTCTTTGTAAACATTTTCCTCAAAAGAAAAACTCAAAAGATAAAAGGAATGATCCATACAAGGTTATTGCCTCTCCTCCCTCTCTACTCCCACGCACATGCATCAACAATCGTCTGCAGGCAGACCAAACCAGCAGATCCCAATCCAAAAACCTCTCTAAATACAATCAAAAATCTCTAAAACTCTCTTTCAAAAAAAGTATATATAAAAATAGAAAAGAAATTTAAATTTTGTTGCCCAAACAGAAGAAATGAACGAGACGACGAGGTAGATTCACTAACTCTCTGGTATTCCATTTTATGTATACTTTAGTTCTATGTACAAGTTAGATATAGACATATACAGTTATGAAACGTAATGAATTAACCTTCGCTCCAATTCCAAATATTTAGTTTTTAAGCTGAGAGATTTTTCTACCCCAATATTTTTCAAGCGTTGTATTTATTATTATATTACTTTACTTTACACATGAAAGACAAATGCAATTTATGTAAAAAAAAAAAATCAAACAAACAAATGAACAAAAAGGAAAACCCAGAAAAGACAACCAAGAAAATGAAAGTACAAGAAACTCGAAACCAACCCGAAAATAACTAAAACCTGAGACTTGAATAACAAATATAATAATAATAATAATTATTTTTTGTAAACATATTTTTCTCATACGTAAAGGACTCGAAATTTTTTGTGTGTTAACAGTATATCTATATCCTGTTATATACATAAATTTACACTATATGTATACACATATAAATATATATATATACATATATACGACTATATACAAGAAATCTCTATATATATACAAACCTGAACAAAGTGCAGCCCAAATAGCTTAATTTGTATGCAACATCAAATTATGTTTTGCCTAAAATGAAAATCAAACATACAAAAAAAAAACAAAACAAAAACAATCAAACAAAATGCTAAATGTTTAATGTATACTTGTGCTCTTTTATGTTTAAGTTAAGATTATTAAAAAAAAATAACAAACAATTTCTGCTTTTTATGGCTTACAACTAAATTAAATGTAAAACAAAAAATTTAAATGTGCTTTTCGCTCGAAATAACTTTGAACTTAAGTAAAAAATCAAATTTAATAACCAAACGGCATTTCCCATGTTCACGTAAATGTTTATAGTGAAAATATCTCCAAGTTAAATTGTTGGCAGCATTTCATTGAGAAGTTGGAAACGCTCTTTGAAAGAGAGGCCAGAGTAATCAAGGCTGACCTGTAAAACTTTAACGTGAACATCCGAAATCTGGCTTAAATACCGAATTTTAAAACTATATTCTAAAGTTGGGGAACCGATTGGAGCTATATATCCAACAGCTATATAATATACTCAAGATCCTGAATCAAATAATCAAAATATTCAACAGAAACAATTCTTTATATGTCCGCATAATATTAAGTTATTTTTATAACGGCTTATATATAATTTATGATCTTAACTTGGATCTTATAGCACGCGTCGATCTCTAGAACTCAAAAGAGAATTTTTATTGTTGTGCATCTCTAAAAATTGCTCAAATTTCTTAATTCTGATTCCCCGACTTCAGAAAACCCTTTTAAATTGACGCAAACAAAATTTAAATAAAATATATATGTATATGTATATATACAGATCATCTTGAATTTAAATCTGCCAATATATAATCGGTTTAAGCTTGTATATGTACATCACATACATATATAATAAACACATATGAAAGCAAAAATTACATACAGTATTCAAAAAACAAGTTCGAAGAAAACGGTTTAATTTGAAAAAAATAATGTATATTTTTATTTTTTGTTTTATTGCTTTGCGTTGCGTAATGCATATCAATTGGTTCATTAAAAAGAAATATAAATAATTTGGCTTTAAACCTAAGCACTATGATTAACACAAAGATTAGTTTTCTTATATTTTTTTTTGTATGTGGGTGGAGCGCTTGAATCCTTGGTAAGAGAATCTAAGCTTAAACATAAACAATAGGGATCACAAAGTAAATACACAAAATGATCTGATCGTATGAGGGTGTTAATAGTATATGGATGGTATATAGCTGCCCCAAGTTGGAGATGAATAGGTAGATAAGGGTACTTAAGAATAAGGAGGATATGAAACCAAGTCTTTAAGTAGTGCATACAGGAAAATTGTTCGTTTTTGAATATGAAATACTTTTAGCCGATTTGAGCAAATGTTGTGTGGGAGGGGAAACAGTTCCAAGTGCTTTAGATCAACCTCGTGCGTTTTAAGTAGGTTATGAGCAGATTGTAGATGAACTTATACTGCGCCAGGGATGGTATTATGCTGTCCCGCTGATGCCGCAGCTGGCCAATGACCCGCGGTATGTCCAAATCCTGTGGAACAAAAGAAAGCAGAATTTATGTTTCCAACTTTTTATATAGATTTATGCAATGATTCTACCTCATTGTGATCCAGGGTATAGAGCAAGAGATCCGCTGTCAATGTAACGCCTGAGCGTCCGCCACCCTCAAGGCAGTGTATAAGCACTGGAGGATTGGTATTGTGTCCCGGTGGTACCTCGTGCGTTGATGCCAGTCTCACCGAATTCAGTTCCTCGAGAAAGTCAAGAAAGTGATTGACATCACGTGGACAATTCTGTTCCGCCCAGTCGGCGTATTGCAGATGCCACACTGAACGATAGCGACGCGAAGGTGCGTGATACAAACGCAGTTTACTGGTGGTGCAGCGATCTGTGGTTTGAGAGAATTCCTGATAAACCTGGAACTGAAAGGACACAATGGAATAATTAGTAATTCTGGTCTGATCTCAGCCAATCTACCAACCTGTCCAAACTCCATGCGCTGTTGACTGCTGAGCGGTATGTAACTCATGTCCTCCGTCAGCTGCACCACCAAATAAACATCCGCCTCCCAAACGCACTGCCAGAAGATGCGCATCGTTTGCGACTCCTGCGGTGATTGGGCGACAATATAAAACCGCTGCTTAGTGCCAACAGTGGCCTGCAATTATAAATAATCCAGATGTCAGATTAGGCTAATCTCTTCAAGAATTATTATGGGTAACCCACCGATATGTACGAGGCATTTACATAGCCGTGTCTATTGTCCATTGAGGGCGTCAGGCGCACGCGATTATCATCGTATGGCAAAAAGTTGGGATCATGATTCTTCGGCTCATTCTCTTCAAGCAAGGCACAATCGTATTGTGCGTGCTCTCGTCTCTTCGGTATGCGCTCGAACTCCATAAAGAGCTGTGTATCCTGCAGCTTCTCGTTCAATATCTGGCACTGCAAGAGATTAAAGGATTCACAACAAACACATTCAACATTTGTTTGTATAACTTACCAATTTATCCTTGGAATACTGTCCGGATATGGGCTGGGGTTTGCTTACGCCCGTTGACCAACGATGCGGCAAATTGAGATCGTCCTGGGCCAGCTTCATTTTGGTCGCCAGCTTAGCATGTTGAGCAGCGGATGTGCTCGCCTTCTCTCTGCCCAGCGTTGCAGACTTTTGTTTATCTGGCGTTTTGCTGCGTGACAAAATGTTCCAACGCCTGCGACGCTTCACGTCTTTGCTGGTTGACGAGGAACCCGTGGTGTCCAGCGTGGAGTTAAACATGGATGACGTAGACGTTGATGTGTTCGCAGACAGATTCATGGCACTAAATTGCTGATGCAGAGAGTCACCCGCTGGCGAAATGACATCCACCGTTGACTTATTCAAACTGGCCGTCGATCGATGTTGGCGTGGCGGTGGCGTAGCTCCAATTGCTGGCGCTGCACTGGCGGCACGTGCCGCTCTTTGCGGTGCCTGCGGTTCCAGAAACTGTAGCTCTGTGCTGGCCGCACGATCAGCGCCATATTTCTTAATATTCCTGGTGATCTCATCATCTGGCTGTGCATTGACAGTCAAAGTGACGACATTGTTTTTGTTGCTTGTGTTGTTGGCATGACGGGCAGCGGGCACTGGCGCAACGCCAGGTGGAGCTGACTGTATGGAGGAGGCGCGTTGGCGCATGGCATCCGCATTCGCATTGCCACTGCTTCCCCCGCTAGCGCGCTGTGGCGCCAGCTGTGGCAGTGGCACGTTCTCATAGATCGGCTCAATGGAACCGTTCATGGCGCTGCGTTGCAAAGGCGTGGGCGTCGCTACCGTTGGCTGTGGACTGCTAGCCGGCGGTGGTACCGAACTACGGTAACCACTAGGCGGCAGAGTTGGTGAACTGAAAGATCGTTGAGAAAATAAATTAATATTTGAAGAGATTTATCTCCTTTTAGTTGCATACCTCTGGACAGCTGCTGCAGCGGCGGCTGCTTGACTCATCGCCGACTGACGCAGCTGGGACATTATGGACGGCTGCTCCTCGATCATGTTGAGGTTCTCGAACGTGCCATGCGGCGGCAGATAGGGCTGCGAGTGACCCATGTGACCAATGTATGGATACTGATGCAGCATTGTGGCACCCGATGAGGTGGGCACATTGCCGCCATGCACGCTGCCGCCGCCAGCTGCTGCCAAGGCCACAAACTGGCCGCCATTGAGGAGATTGCGATTGGACACAAGGTCAGGTGATGAGCCGGACACATAATTGCGATAGCCCTGAAGCGGACGTGGCGTGGCCACCGCTAAATCGGGCGTGGACGAGGAGCTCAAACGATTGACAGGATAAGGTGGCGGAGCTTTATGCCTCATCATGTGCATCCGCTGAGACAGCTCCAAATAGGCTGTGGGCTGCTGCTGCTGTTGCTGCTGCTGCGTCTGATACAAATTGAGGTGATGATGATGCGCGTGCAAAGCAGCTGCGGGCTGAGCCACATCTGGATAACGATGCGCCGCAGTCAGATGATGACCAAATAGTAGACTTTCACCATACACAGCTGGATTATGGACATCTGGCTGGGAGCCCGCGTAATAGGCGGCAGCATTTCCAGGTGTGGCCAGCGCCAATGTCACATTGTGCAGTTCTGCGGAGGGTGTGCGATATTTCAGCTGTACGGCAGTTTCATAGTCCGGGGCGAGGCGGTAGGTTGGCAACATGGCCTTGAGGCGTTCACGTTCGTGTGTGTCCGTGTTGTTGTTGCTGCCATTGTTGTTGTGGTGCAGCATGCTGTTGCTGCTGTGCAAATTGTTGTTACTCAGATCCAAGCAACTGCTGCTCTGGCCCAGCAGCTGGCTGTGACTATGACTGGCGGCCAGCGAAATGTTGGACGAGAGCAGATGCTGTTGCTGCTGCTGTTGTTGTTGCTGCTGTTGCTGTTGTTGATGCTGTTGTTGCAACTGTTGCTGCTGTTGTTGTTGCTGCTGCTGATGCTGTTGCTGCTCGGCAGCAGCTACATAATCATATTCCACATACCCAACGCTATCAGCGCCCAATGTAATACCATTATTGCTCTCCATATCCGCTCCGCTGCTTCCCAGACTCGAGGGCGTTCCCTTCTCAATGTAACGCTTAAAGAACTTGTGCTGGGTGATGCAGAGCTTCCAGAAGTAGCGCGCAATGTCCGCCTCACTGAATATAAAACTGCCCACAATGCTGCCATCGCCATCCAGTTTATTTTGCTCAATCTTAATGGTGCGCTTGTCAATGGTGACCGTGTGGAACTCCTTCCAAGGGAAATACTGTCTGCCGTTGTCCGCATTGACCACCATTCCATTGATGGCCAAGCCCAGCAATATATCATTTCCCAGCGTGTCCTTTGCAGCGAAACGCTCCTCTCCATAGCCATCTAGCTGCTGGCAGCATTGAATGTACATTTCCTCCGCCTGACTTTGATTAAGATGCGCCATCCCCGCGTGCTGCTGCAACACCTCCATAATGAGTCCATCCAGCATACTGTCATCGTTGGCCAATCCCTGCATGTTGCGCGGTAGCACCAGGGACTTTTTTAAATAGTCCTTGGACTGCTTATCGCCCTGGTAGCTGTCATATTCCGCTTGACGGCAATAGAGCGCCAAGAGGATCGCTGTCCGTATATCGCAGGCAATGCGTCCCTCGTAGATGTCACTCTTCAGCTGCAGAAAGTAATAGAAACGCGTTGCCTCATCGCTGAGGTGTCGCACACCGGTTGTCACGTAATGGCGCACTCGCAGATACATTTTAGCTGCTGACGCATATTTTTCCAGCTGTCGACTGAGGGAACGCTCCAGATCGATCCATTTATACTCATCCTCCTTGTCCTTAACCAGGTAACGCAATCCAAAGAATTCCGGCTGCTGTATGAGCAAGCGCTGGCAGACATTATCCAAACACTCCTGGCCTTTACTCTCCGAGCTGATCGTGCAGTCAACGGTGCTCGACGTATCTGTTGGATAGATAAACATATAATATATATGTATATATAAATAAAAACGTGCGCATATAAAATTTAAAGTGCCACCAACAGCAACACAGATGATGATGACGCTTGACAACGCAGCACGCGCAAATATGCTAATGTACACACAGATATTTTGTTGTCTAATCGTTTTTTGGATTGCCTTATACGCTTTTATTGAGCCACAGCGCCGCACCAGTCAACGGAAATAGTTGCTGGTGTTGGTTTAAGCCCCAAACTGTTAACTAGCAATGCGCGATGACACTTGTTTATAATGGTTGTTAACCAATTAGTCGAAAGAGTCTAATGGCATTAGTTAAAACTAAGTTTTCTGTTAAATCATCTAATGAGAACTCTTTACGTGATTAACATTGTGCAAACAGTAAATTGTGAAAAAAAATTCGAAGGTGTCATCCTTGCATAAACGACGTACCTGCTAGCTGTTAACAGTGCATGTCTGTTAACTGCCTAACAGAGGCGCAACAAGTTAAATATAAAAAATGCTGTTGCGCTGATATGTTTTGGCAAAAGCGAATTCAGAAAAACTGGTAATAACCAAAGCCAACGACACGGCCAAGATAAACACACTGCTTATCTGCTGTTATTGGTCATATCAAAATAACTCACAATTATGTATTTCCCAATAAAAACGGGCCAATGACTAAATAAATCAACAAGTGCAAAACTTGTTGTTAGCGACTCATAGACTCTTGCAATTGAAACTTATACACTTTATGGGGCGCCGTTGTTATTGATATTGCTCTTCTTCTTGCGCGTTGTTGGTGTTGCCTTTAATCATATACGCCCCCACGGAGGCTCACATACACGGACACACACACTCACTCACTCACCTAGCAGATGGTGCACAGATATAACAAATAAACTTTTGGACGTCACATTATATTGTCGACATTTCTTAAAGAACTTTAGAGGCATTTCCGTGCCGTTGTGTACACGTTCCGTATAGAACTATGCGTGAGACACGCTGCGGCTGCTGCTGCTGCTGTTGGCTTTGGCTGAGCTGTTGGTGTTGTTGTTGGCCAGCAGGTACCAACGACATTTGCATGTAAATTACACAATTGGCTTTTTGTTGTTTGGATTTTCAAGCTGTTTTCGGACAGCTTATAAGGCACTTTGAAAAGAACACAGTTGTATACACTTTAAGCACTAAAAATCTGTAATTAAACCTAATTTAAAGTCGTTGCAAATAATAAATAAAGGAGTTAACAAAAAAACTAAAACGAAAGAGTAGAATGGTAGTGGTATCGAATAAGCGAATGAGTACAATGGCTGGCAGTTAGAGATGTGCAATTTTATCGATATTAGATAACAGCGACAAGTGCTATGTAAAAGAATTTAAACAAACTTCACTTCAAGCAATGTTTTGAATTGCATTCTATGATCATGTAAAACTTACAGTGTGCCACAAAAGTGATCATACCGTATGATAGTTTTGTTTATAATAAAATAAGAAAAAATAATCATAAAAACGACAAAAAAAAGTTTAAAAATCGAATCCGTTACAATAAGAATTTATTTAACTGACGTTTTTCTAGTTCACATAGTTCTTATTTTAAAAGGATGGCTACTCTATTAGATTATTAATATTGAGCTATCACTCGTTCTTTCATTGCTTGTATTTAGCTGCTTAGCAGAGTATATTTCGTTAAGATTGATAACTCAACGAATGTGTAAATCTGAACGTCAGCATTACCATATGAGTAACAATAACAACATGGGGCAGTATCACTTTGTTAAAGCTGCTGATCGGACGTGATTTTTTGCTATAATTGCGCCGAAAAGAGCACAAATTATTTTATTAATTGATTGACTAGATCAATTTAACCTTAAATACACTTTTACTCTTGTTTGTTATACGAATGCAAGCTGGACAAAAGCGTAAACGCGTTACACTGTGATTTGTCCAATACGAATACATATACATATACTCCTGTGTGCATATACAGTTATATGTATGTATAGGTGCACTTCATCCTCGTTGGTGTTGTTGTTACTGCTGCACTCATCGTCGGCCCCGTCGTCGTGGCTTCCACTTTAAATAAATAAAAAAAATTAAGTGCTCGCGCAAGGCAACGTCAACGCAAAACGTGTGTAAAAAGAGGAAAATCAAAACGGGAACCAACAGCTATATTAAAAACATAAAATTTAAATTAACACCACACACAGTGTAAGTCCTACGCATTATTGATAGATACACAAATTATTATCTTGAACTAATTGATCTTTTGTATGCGGCTTTTGATGGTCAAGGTTACAGCAACAACAAGAGATCAATACATACATATACACCAACACATGCATACACACATGCGCTCACTGCCAAAGTAGTGGTACGTGTGTGCGAGCGAGACAAGCAAATGTTAAATATGGAGTGTAAAGTTCATTACCTGTTGCTGTTGCTCTGTCTCACAATGAGGGTTTATTAAACAGGTTGCATGCTTGTTAAATTTGAGGTTACATTTGACCGCTTGCACTCACTCTCTCTATCTCCCACCCTGCCCTCACTTCCTCTTATCAGCGATTTCCTTTGCAATCTAAATTAATCAAATTTTTGTTGTACTCGTAAATTGCTAAATATGTTTCAACACGCCCTAATAAAAAAATTGGGACGTGCCGTTTCACATTGCCTTTTTTTATATCTGATACAAGATGCTTGTCAGCTGTTTTTGTTATTGTTGCCAATATCTGTATCTGATTGAAACTCGGCTTGAAACACCCTGTTTTCATATGTTTCTGCTTTGTGTTTAGTGTTAATGTTATCTAATCGCTTCTGTTCCCATTCGACTTAGTTATATTATATGCATACATTTATTCAGACTTTTTCCTTGGAGCAAATCAATCTTGACTTCAAATTTGAATTGTATATTTGGCATTTCCCCTTTCAAAAATGTATATAAATATTTTTTGTGATTGCATGCAATAGATTTT
Organism: Hirtodrosophila trivittata; assembly: GCA_035045065.1. Taxonomy (NCBI): domain Eukaryota; kingdom Metazoa; phylum Arthropoda; class Insecta; order Diptera; family Drosophilidae; genus Hirtodrosophila; species Hirtodrosophila trivittata. The sequence goes on from JAWNNK010000481.1 coordinate 169,971, forward strand.
GTTTTTTTTGTATTTGGAGTTTAAACTTTGCACGTTTCGTGTCATTAACCAACCCAAAAAATAAAAGCTAAAACTTGCCTACCACATTTGACATTGAGCTAAATAAGCGCGACTTTTAAAAGGGTTTTTTTTATTATTATTATTTTTTTGTATCCATTAATTAATAGAGAGGTTTCGGTTGGATTATTGGATATTGGCTAGAGTTATAGTTTTAAAGCGTGTGCCATCTAATAATGTTGCATATTTTTAATTGTTTTTGCTACATTTAGCAAAACACTTGAACTTGGCCATCATCCGGACAAGCCAACGACTTTTCGCAGCGATAACGAAATTCAAACACAATTATCGCTGACTCATGCTTACTATTTGGTTTAATGATTCGCAAAGTGGGCACGTACCCAAACACGAACTCAATGAAAAACGAAAAGATTTGAGCTGAGAAAAAAGTAAAGAAAAACGGGTCTACAAATCTACGAGTAACCCTCAGCATAGGCGATAATTAGTTAGTTTGTATCAAACAGTAGTATAAAGGGGATTTGCTTGAAGCTAAGCTTGTTTTTTGAATAAAGGTCGCTGTTGTCTTAGAAATTGAAAGTGTTGAGGAAATAGTTAATAATCTTGAATCTTAAAAGAATCGAGTTAAATGATAATGATAATCCTTATCCAACACACTTAGATAAAGGGATGAAAAGTGTGGAATGCAGATGAGATACTATATCAAACAATCAGTTTTTTGTGTTAAGAATAATTTAGTTTAAGTTTAAGTTAGGCGTCTGCTGATATGCTTCGATTTGATGACGTATCTCTAACTTGCTTCACCCCATTAAATACCCAATTAAATTAGCATATCTCATTCGGAAAGTGTTCTATATATTGAGCTCCATTTGTAAACCCAATGGCGTCACACACAATTCGATCGTAACCTAAAAACTTGAACAGTTTTCCGCTTTTGCCACTTGTCATCTTTGTTGCTGTTGGTGTTGGGTTTATTGGTGTTGGTATTGGTGTTGTTGTGGTTGTTGGTGGTCTGTCTGATATCGAATTCGCATTATTTTTACCTCAGTCGGTTGACCATTGAGCACCTTTCCTAATGCTAACTCAATGGAAGACGATACAACGTCTGTATTTAATTTGCATACGCGTCGTTGTCGACGCTGCTGGCACATGTTTAATATTTATTTTTTTGCCATTGGTTGACCACACCAACACCAAGAGAGACACACCAATAGCAACACCAACATCAATATCAACAACAGCAACAAGAACTAAATATTGCACAAACATTTTCTATGCAAAAGTAAAAAACGCACGTAGCTGAAACACATTAGACATTAAAACCTGCTCAAAATTCAAGGTGCAACGTCAACGTGTTTTATGATCGACTCTTAGCTCCCTTTTTGTTTCTATATAATATTTTTCTCTTGAGTTTTAGTTTTTTTTTTTTGTAAAGGAACGTCTAGGTCAGAGATCATCGGTTCAGATGATGAGAAACAAATTGAACAAAACAGGCAATATTAGCAATGATATAATAATATATACAATATATAAATATTTGTCGAAGTTGCAAATATATTGTCGGCTACCTGATCTAAAAATAAAAATATAAATCCATTTAAAAGTAAACTTAGGTAAATATTAACGAAACTGCAAATCATGTTTTTCTTATCTTTTTTTGTTATCTCTTAACATCAGTTAAATGCTAAATTTATTCTATTTTTTCCTTAAAAAACATGTTTTGTTATTTGAGGCATTGCCTTTATACTTTATCCAACAATTAGTAAAGTTTTCATGGCTAAAATTAGATAATTTATTAAATAATTATATCTTAATTGCATACTACGATATCTTTGTACCTTCGCTAGTAATGTCAAAATTCAAACTTTTATCAAAAAATTTCTGAATAATACAAAAATTAGTCATTCCCATCTAGATTAATATACGGAAGAGTCTAAATTATGTAGCTTAACTCTTGTTCTGTTATTCCTAAACGAACTCCGAAATAATAGATGTAGGATATAAACTACAAAGAAAGTCAATTGGAAATGTACAAAATAACGTAAGAAATGCAAAAAAATTGAAATACAAAATTACTTTTTGTTTACACGCAATAAGCAACGTTTTTAACCCGTTCCGCTGTTTTCATCATATCGCATTATTTTTACGCTATACTCGTTCAATAATTGTTGCTGTGCAGCTGTAGATAAGCTCGGGCATAAAACTCTTGCGAGCAATGAGTTGGGCTGTTAGTTAACAGCGCGCTGTTAAGTCGAGCAGACGTTGAAGGTGAGCCGCAATCGCATTCGCATGCGTCAACCGTTTGCTTTATAAATAATAATAACAATTATAATAATAATAGTTAACAATAAAGGGAAATATAATTAAGTTATTAATACTGTAAATACAGAAGCGTGTGTTATAATTACCGAGGCAAAATCAATTAAAATTGTATTGCAGTGTCAATGTCAATTGGCAAAGTGTATGAGAGAAAGAGTGAGAGAGAGGTAAAACGAAGGCGATCGTGTAGTACCGTTAGAACAAGTGCGGAAGCGCGTTTTGCCGTTAATCGCCACCGGTCGATCGCATGTAAAACAGTATCAGACTGTACTAGGGAGTTCTATTTTTTGTGTGTCTTACGTGGCATATATTAAGTGCGTGCTCAAAGTGCGATATGCAAATGGGACGACCTCCCTTCGTCTCCGTCAACGCTTACGTCCCTCACCCCACCCTGAAATTCTCGTAGTCGCGTAAAGTAAAGTGTATGCAAAAATGAAACTAACACGCAATGTTTCGCTTTTATTTGTATCCCGCTTCCACAGTCAGACTTTAAACCATGGCCAGTGAGCAGGGAATTGATGGAGCCGCCGCAGCAGCAGCAGCAGCTGCTGTCACCAGTGGGGATGAACCCTTTTTGGGACTTCTTGACGTAGCACTGCTGGCGGTGCTAATCGGTGGAGCTGCCTTCTATTTCTTACGCAGCCGCAAGAAGGAGGAGGAACCCATACGCAGCTATTCCATACAGTAAGCATACAATCGCAATCACTCTTGTTATCACCTGTTCATTTATCATCTGAAAACCCGATAGACCTACTACAGTCAGCACCACGACAGCTACGGATAATTCATTTATCAAGAAACTGAAGACATCTGGACGTAGCTTAGTGGTTTTCTATGGCTCACAGACAGGCACAGGTGAGGAGTTTGCGGGCCGTTTGGCCAAGGAGGGCATACGTTATCGCCTTAAGGGTATGGTGGCCGATCCCGAGGAATGTGATATGGAGGAACTGCTGCAGCTGAAGGATATTGAGAATTCATTAGCCGTTTTTTGTCTGGCCACCTATGGTGAGGGTGATCCCACTGATAATGCCATGGAGTTCTATGAATGGATTACCAATGGCGATGTTGATCTTTCGGGTCTTAATTATGCGGTAAGTGCATAGCTCTAACATATTCTGATAAGGTAATCCGCCTAAACTATGTTGTGACCTTCATATATGGCTTGTGTCGCTCTTATCATATATGATATGGGTATATGCAGATAAGGTTACTTATCTATTGAGCTAGTTTGAGTGTTACAACGTTCGGTTAAGCATTTTATAAACAATGGAGGTCTAACTGTTATAATAGATAAATCTGTAGTATTATGTTGTGTACTATATCGATTGACTAATTGGGAAGTTAAAACTCTCAACCGGAAATATATATACTCTTCTTACCAAGGTTAAAGCCAGGAATCGCAGCAGAAACTAGTTAAAACCGGAAGGGGTATTAAGATACATCTAATTTATTTGATACAGACTTTTGATACAGACATGCAATCCGTCAGCTTTTTATTACAAATTAATTATCTGTCAAGCATTTATTATCTACATTATATAATTTGAGCTCCATACAATTACTGGTGTTCATGTTTTAAAGTTGATATGTTTCGAGACATTCGTTCGGCAGCACAATAGAACAATAGAATTGTGACGTCATATTCATTGTGACGACATATTCGTTAAGTTTCTGCATAGTTTCGTTACCCTGTCTAGCCATTCTGTTAAGGGCTTAGCCGCCTGTTAATAATGTTGACTGGCCACACTGTCACGTTACAGCTGTTATTAAAACGTGCAAGTTCAGCCGTGCTCGTAGTACAACTGTTGCGCAATTTTGTTTACTGTTTTCTGATGGGAATTGTTTTGATTATTAAAACTGTTGGAAATGCTGAATGAAACGTTTGAGATGTGAAACGCGTTCGATTGCGGCTGCTGCGGAAAATAATATTGGCAGTAATGTTAAATACATTTGCCGGCGCTGGCTTTGCCGTTGGCCTTGGCACGTGTCGTGGTCAATGGACAAGGCGCACTTTGATCTGGCTATTAAATAATATATGTAATAAAACAGCAAGACGCGTAGACAGACAAACCCAGCATTGGGTAATAAAGCATTTCATTGTATATAATTGATATAACAATTGTTTTGCGCTGCGTTTATTACAGGTATTTGGGCTGGGCAACAAAACCTACGAACACTACAATAAAGTTGCCATCTATGTGGATAAGCGCTTGGAGGAGCTGGGCGCCAATCGCGTGTTCGAGCTGGGTCTAGGCGATGATGATGCCAAGTAAGTGGTCTATATTGTATTAACAATTTGTACTCATTTTAAATTCCCTTTTAAGTATTGAGGATGACTTTATTACGTGGAAGGATCGCTTCTGGCCTGCCGTTTGTGATCACTTTGGTATTGAAGGTAGCGGCGAGGAGGTGCTAATTCGTCAGTATCGTTTGTTGGAGCAGCCTGATGTGCTGCCGGATCGTATTTACACGGGCGAGATAGCCCGTCTGCATTCTATGCAGAATCAGCGACCACCGTTTGATGCCAAGAATCCATTCCTAGCGCCCATACGTGTCAATCGTGAGCTGCATAAGGGCGGTGGTCGTTCCTGCATGCACATCGAGCTAAACATTGAGGGCTCAAAGATGCGTTATGATGCTGGCGATCATGTTGCCATGTATCCAATTAACGACAAGTCACTGGTGGAGAAACTTGGCCAGTTATGTAATGCTGATCTGGATACGGTATTCTCGCTGATTAACACCGATACGGATAGCAGCAAAAAACATCCATTCCCCTGCCCAACCACTTATCGCACAGCGTTGACACATTATTTGGAAATAACTGCTATACCGCGCACACACATATTGAAGGAGTTGGCGGAGTATTGCACGGATGAATCGGATAAGCAGCTGCTGCGCAGCATGGCCTCCTTAGCGCCCGAAGGCAAGGAGAAGTATCAGAGTTGGATTCAGGATGCCTGTCGTAACGTGGTGCACATACTGGAAGACATTAAGTCCTGCAAGCCACCATTGGATCATGTTTGTGAGCTGCTGCCACGACTGCAGCCGCGTTATTATTCCATTTCATCGTCGGCCAAGTTGCACCCGACAGATGTGCATGTAACGGCGGTTCTAGTCGAGTACAAAACGCCTACAGGTCGTGTAAACAAGGGCGTGGCCACAACGTATCTGAAGAACAAGCAGCCCAAAGATGGCGATGAACAGGTCAAAGTGCCTGTGTTCATACGTAAATCACAATTCCGACTGCCCACAAAACCAGAGACGCCCATCATTATGGTGGGTCCAGGCACCGGTTTGGCGCCGTTCCGTGGCTTTATCCAGGAACGTCAACATCTGCGGGATGAGGGAAAGACAGTAGGTGAATCGGTGCTTTATTTTGGCTGCCGCAAGCGCAGCGAAGATTACATCTACGAGTCCGAGCTTGAAGAGTGGGCTAAGAAGGGCACGCTGACCCTGAAGACAGCCTTCTCACGCGATCAGCAGAAAAAGATCTATGTGCAGCATATGCTGGAACAGGATGCGGATCTGATCTGGGATGTCATTGGCGAAAAGAAGGGTCACTTTTACATATGCGGGTAAGTACTTATGCCTATGATCCTTGCTTTTGGTTCTAATATATTTTCTATTTTTAGTGATGCCAAGAATATGGCTGTGGATGTTAGAAATATTTTAACGAAAATTCTGTCCACCAAGGGCAACATGAGTGAGGCAGATGCCGTGCAGTATCTGAAAAAGATGGAAGCCCAGAAGCGCTATTCAGCCGATGTCTGGAGCTAATCGCTGCGCAACAATTCTTTCCCCTCTCTATCTGCATTAGTCAAGTACCGGAACAAACAGAGCAATGAGAAACTAAAAGCCACACAGTTACATAAGCGTAAAGTCGTTTTAGTTAATTAAGCTATGTAAATTAATTATATAAATCGGTTTGGGAACTACAGTTGCGGTTCAACAAACAGCGTTAAAGAGACGATAATGCCCAATTCTAGTGTTAAATTGATTGATTATATATATGATGAAGCCTTTTAATTGTTGTGCAAAAGAAATTGAATAATGTTAATTACAATAATAATGATGTATGTAAGTAGTCCTTTATGTATAAATATAATTAAAATGCTTTAACGCTGCATTTTAATTGAATTTGTGCATTTCCCTTGGTGATTTCAAAAACAAATTAAACAATTTGTGCAATTTTAACCAACATAAAATTGTATTTTTTAAACATAAAATAAACGTAAAGTATTTTACAAAATTTGGTCGATTTAAATTTATAAAAACTGACAAATAATTGTGAACTCAAATGTCGCTGCAAAACTGAGTAAGAAAGTTGTGTGATTATTTAGCAGATGAAATAGGATGAAGGGGTGGCAACGCTGTATAAAGCAGCCATTCTTACAACAATAAGTAATATGGCGCAATAATAAGCTGCGAGACAGACGGAAACAGTGAAAAGAAAATAAATTGCAAAAATTGTGAGCAATTAATGGATTCAAGTATTTTTTTTTTATTCAATTCAATTCAATGTTTATTAATTAAATGTTGACATCATTTGTATTTTAGTACGCTGGCTTTCACGTTGACTAAGTGCATTGACTTACCTTTCGAAATAAAATGTATTATATTATTATAATATATAGTAACACCTGATCTTCAAAATGATTTTAAAATTTGATTTTATCTGATGCGCATATACTGCGTAATCAGCATACCAGCCATAAATTGTCAGTTCATAGTATGTAGCAAGAAAATCTGGCAACGCTATGACACAACGGTAAATGAAACGCAAAGCGAAAACTTGTGAAAAGTGCGCCAAATTCTTATATTAATTTAAAGTTTTATATGTATTTATACAATATATTGTTGTTTTTTTTTAACTGTGCAAGTGAAATTTACATAAGTTAAACTATATACACCTCCCGAATTGAGTCCTTTTACCGATACTCAATAGAAGACATCAAAGCGCTGCGTGCAACGGTAAATGTGAACGCAATGCGAAAACTAGTAAAAAATTCGTGAAATTCTTGTAATTTATTCAAAGGTTTTTTTGTGTTTATAAAATATATTGTTTTTTTTACCTGTGCAACTGAAATATCCATAAATTAAATTAAGTAAACCTCTCCAGGTGAGTACTATTTTCGATATTCAATCAAAGACTCCAGCACGTTCAAAATTCGGTAGGGTATAGCGTAATGTTTCTGCTAACCGTTTGGAAGTGAACATTTGTTCAGCCTTTTGCTTGGCAAAATCGGCGTCGTTAAAGTTCTCTAATTTATTGTCACTAGTTTGGGACTTGTCTTGGCTTACAGTGGGAAGAATGCAGTAGGTGGCAAAAAAGCCATAATTCTCCCTGCGATTTACCTCAACCAGCAGCTGCTCGTAACTGGGTACTGGAACGCCTAGATCAAGATTAAGCAGCGTATCGGACAGACGGTTGTGATATATTTTTAGTAACTGTTGCCGTTTGTTTTTAAGTACATCCAGACTTAGGCTGGTATAGAAAAAGTAGTTCAGATCAATACCGGGACTGCCCCACACGCTTAATTGGTAGTCTATAAAGATCACATCCTGCAGTTGTTCTGCCTCATTGTACTTAAAAAGCATATTGTTTACCCATAGATCTCCATGATTGAGCACTTTAATTTCCTTTTCGATTGGTGCTTGGGCACGTACCAAATGCGATCGCAGGTTCTTTAAGTAATTTCCAATTTTGTCCGCAATGCGTTCATAGCCAGGCCAGCCACTCACCAGTTTGTGTAACTGTTGGCCATTTCCACCAAAAAACCGCATCAACAGTCCATCGTCCTTGGCCAGGCCATGTGGTGATAACATGCCGTCACCATAAGATTCAAAAATGTTGGGATCCTAAAAGTGAAGGTACCTTTAAATGGTTTTAGCTGCTTCTTGATTTGCCTGCTTCTGCTGGTTAGTTTGGCTTCTTCTCTGTCTGCACCACTGCATTCATATCTTACCAGCATACTTAGCACCATGGAGGATGCATGAAATTCCGCTAGTCGCTCCATAACCAATTGACAATGTGCCTCATTCAGACCCGACTCACGTGAAGCCATTTTATAGTCCAATTGGCTAAGATCCTCAAACACCAAAGATTTCTCCGGTAGCTTCAGGGAGTGATAGAGTCTATAAATTCATCGAATGTTCACAGTGACTTGACATATTTATTTGAATGCAAAGACTCGCCTGGGTCCAAAACGCCGTTTGCAGTGCATTAGCAGCTCGAGGCGTGGTATAACCTCACAGTAGGTGATCTTCTCCTTTAAGTATACCTGTAAATCTTCCAGAAATTCGATGGACTCCGTGCTTGGCATACTCTTCACGATAAACGCCAATTCCTGTTTCCCCTGAAGGCTTTTCTCATTGTGTAATTGATAAACGATACGAACGCGGTAAATTTGACTGCAGTAGTTCTCCCCGGGGCTGCTGCCCTTGGTGCAGTGGATGCCAAGAATTTTCACCCGGACTGTGCGCAGTGCTGTCTCCAGTACTTCCTCAAAAAAGGGTACATTGAGATGCTTCGGTGGCGCAGTCTCTAGCTCCTGATCGTAGACAATGCTGCACATTTTGTGATCTCAACTTGTATGAGACGCTTGGACGACGCGTTTGCCATTTTATATAAAATACAGAAAGCAGTCTGTTTGTTTGTCTTATTAATTTTTTTTTTATTTAATTGATACTATGCTATACACTTATAATGTATATGTATTGTATTTTTATATGTTCGTTTATTGTATATATATATGTGTTCTTATATATAATTTGACTTAATAGGCAACGACCGTAACAAGCTGTCTAAATTTCTAACACGGGCAAACACGCTACACGCGGCGACCTTACTACGTTTTTACATTTTTACATTTTTACATTTTTTTAATATGCATTCCCAGTTAAACGCACAAAATCTTAATACTAACGTAACTTATATATACTCGCAAAGCGTCGCCGTGACGAACGGTATGACAGACTGTCGGACACTGTGAAATTATCTTATCAAGCTCCACCCGCTTTTTGATTGCATTAATGATTATCTAACATCTCCTCCAAAACGGGTATGCCATTCCATCAGGTATCAGATAGGGAAAGCGTCTAGACAAGTGTCAATACACAGCTACGATTGTTTTATTTTTTTCTATCTATCTGTCTTTCTATATATCTCTCTATCTATCTCTCTTTCATTCTCTATATTTATTCCACTTATTCGTTTAGCTGTCGGCTTCAGCTCATCTGTACTATTTGACAGCTTAAGATTAATGATCGAAATTATAAAATACTTTTATATGTCTACGTGGACTGGCTTTAACTGATTTCTTTCTAGATAATATATTATTTTGCTTTACCTTTAGTCTGTGTTTGTTTAAGTCAACATAAAATATTGCGAATTAATAGAAATCAATCTTTTAATAATACATGTAAAAGGTTATTTATTGCCAACTTTCTAGCAGAGATACCCTATTGATAGGTGAAATGAGAGTGTAAAGATACACTTAAAGTTTTCACATGTTTTAAATCAATGATATAACAGGTTTAAGGCCAATAATAGTATAATCATAATATAAAGGCCCATTATCGTTAGTTTCCTTATGATTAGCCTGATTCTAGGCAATTATTTAACTTTTTCCCAGGCTATTTGTTTTCTTTTAGTAATATTTTGTATGGTTACAATGCGAGACACTCAGGCAATATTCAAATTTAATAAAGGGTTTTGCTTTATTTACTGCCAACCGTAAAATGTTAAATGTTATAATTTGCACTCTGTTTGAGTTGAAAAACACGCAATCTTTATGATGACACGGTTCAGAGGTTTTAATCGAAGATCTGCAAGTCATCTAAACGCTTCAAGGTGAACTTAAGGCTCTCCAGAGTACGTGCATTTCCCTCGAACATGAGCTGCACCTTCTGTCTGGCAAACTCCTCATCGTGAAAATTCTTCAGTGAGTTGTCCTCCGAGTCAACGCCAATCATGCTCATCAGCGGAAAGAAGCCAAAGGCCACAAAGAATCCGTAGGCTTCGCGGGCACGTATCTCACCCAATATATCATCGAATGTGGGCAGTGGCTTGCTCCATGGCAGCTGATTCAGACAGCGCACAAGTGCATCATAGTAACAGTCAATGAGCTGCTGCCGTTGATTCTTTAGCACCTCCAGTTCCAGGCTGGTGTTTAGGAAGTAGTTGATGTCAAAGCCCAGACTCCCATAGAAACACAGCTGGAAGTCAATCTAGCAGAAACTCGATTAAATAGATAAATCCTTTAAGGCTTGCTCATATTACTCACTATTTTGACCTGCTGCACCTTGTACTGCTCATCGTACTTAAAGAATATATTGTTCACCCAGAGATCGCCGTGGTTAAGTACATTGTAGTCTCCACGCAGTGGATACACGGATTTTAGCACACGTTCCGTAAAATGCTCGTGGTAGCGATAGAGTTTGCGTGTTATTGAACCAAATCCCTCGCAGTCATTGATCAAGGCCGCCAGTTTTAGCAGCTGTGTACCGAAGAGTAGCTTAAACGGTTGAGATTTGATGGCATCCATGTGAAGCAGCCCAAATGGATAGCGATCTATAATCGTCTGCGGCTCGTGCTCTGCCATGACCATTGTCAGTGCATGATACTGTGCCAACTTGCGCATCACCAGCATCGCATGGGCACCATCCAAGCCCAGTTGCCGGCATTTCAGCTGGTAGCCTTCACAGCACAGATCCTCACTGACAATCGTCTGCTCCGGCTGCGTGGTCGAGTAAAAATGTCTGTGGGGATAAATTAATACAATGTTGGTGGGTTATGTTCGCGTTATTTCCTAAATGTACCAGGCTCAGTTTAGAGGTTTGTCAAGTAACAATTTGGTTGATACTTTCCTAGTATATCCTTTTATATGCAGACCGCTTACCTGGCGCCCAATGTCCAGGGCTCTTCACCGGCATTTGCCCGCCACATAAGCGCCTCCAGCTTTGGTTTGATGTGCAAATAGAATACAGTCTCCTTACTGTAGATATGAAGCCGGGCCAGAATCGCCTGCTTCTCGGCCGGCATGCACTTGACAATGAGCGACGTCTCCAGCAGTTCCCGCTCCATTGTCTGGTATTTAACATGGGCCCGATAAATGTTACTGCAGTAGTTTTCCCCGCCCCGTGTCAAATCTGTTAGCTGAACGTCAAGCACTTTAATATCCTGCTGCTGTAGGCCATGCTCCAGTGTGCGCCTAAAGAATTGCGGTGTTAGGTATAGTGGGAGTGCCTGCGGTGTCTCCGACATACTGTTTGACTATGAATCAATTCGATAACATAGCTGAGCAGTTTATATAGAAAATCAAACCCATCGTTAGTTTTGTTTTAATTGACCTCAATGAAACATCTTTGGGTGCATCTTGATTGGCTTAATGAAAATGCATTTCTGTTGGCGGTAACGGATTAGCGGCGTCAGCTTTTGATGCACTCTTTCTAGAATATTGGAAATACATCCAAAAATATAAACTATTTTTTATTGTATATTATTTTTATTGCTCAAAGCGTGCACATTCTAAGGAAGCCCTTATAGTAGACCATAGCTCCAATTTGATGCTGGTGTTTAAGATAAAATTCACATCGCAGACGAGACTTCAAAATCACAAAATTTCGGTCTTTAATACTTACGGAAATCATTACATTGCGGGATGATTTGGATTTATAGTTTTTATTATTGATCAAAGCTAAATTTAGTTTTCTCTCCCAATTGAAAAAAGAAACAAATATGCAATAGGTCATTTTAATTGAGCTCTGAGCTATAAAAAACTAAATCAAATATGACATAACAATTGATGGTGTAGATGCAATTGGTCAGGTATATAGTATAGATAAAGATAAAATGAGTCGGTAACAGATCGATTCAAATACTTGTGTATGTTTAAGGGCTGTTAAACTTTGTTTTTTCCTGGTGCTGTTTTCTGTTTATGTTTGTCTTACATATAAATAAAGGTTCTTGATTGTCTTAATAAAAAAGTATTTCAGTTCTTGGTAACGGATTAGCAGCATAAGATTTTGATGCCCTCTTTCTGGAATATTGGAGTTAAATACAAAAAACATTACTTTTTATAATATATTTTAGATAAATTTGTATTTTTATCTCTCTCTCTCTCTCTGTGTTTTATGTTACAAGCTTTGTTCTGTTTTTAAAAATCATTAAAAACGCCCAATTCATCGGCACGTTTCAGACCCCATTGATGATAGTCATTTAGAAACTTTTGTGAGAAAATGGCATTCATTACATCTTGCTGAAAACTTTCGTTACTCATATTTTCTATGCTATTGTCTTTGGATAGTTCATGAGGCATGGTAACCATAGGCAGAAAAGCAATTATACCATATAGCCCATAAATCTCACGACTGCGCAGTTCCCAAAGCAAATCCTCGTAGCTGGGTATTTGCTCAAAACGTGCATATTCTAAGGAAGCCCTAAGTGACTTATAGTAGACCTCAATCAGCTCTTCACGGCGCTGTTGCAGCACTTTTAATTTGACGCTGGTGTTCAGGAAGAAATTCACATCGCATCCGGGACTTCCGTAAAAGCTGTACTGAAAGTCTACAAAAAGCGCTCGAGTGGGCATTTCGGGCTGAGACACATTGTCGTAGGCATACATAAAGTTGTTGGTCCACAAGTCCCCATGATTGAAGACTTTAAAACGGTCATTCGGTCTGGCCTTAGCAGCATTTACGCAAACTTCTCTAAAGTTGGCAGATAAACGTTGCAGCTGCTCTGTGATCCTCTCGTATCCAGGCCATTTGGCTGATGCCTTTATAAGGCCCTTAAGATAAGCGATGGACAATTTATATATGGTATCGGTTTTTATAAAATTAACTTCGCTGAGTAATCCGCAAGTATATTGCTTGACGATTTCGGGATCCTAAGTTGTATAAAATGTTGAGAAATACTTATTTGGCTTTATGCGGAAACTTTCGATTATTACCTTCTTAGCCAGCACCATGGAAGTGGCATGAAACTTCCCGAGTTGCTCTAGGATCAATGAGGCATGAGCCCAGTCCAAACCTGCACTGCGAGAAGCTGTTCTGAATCCATCCACTTTAAGGTCATTAAAAGCAATTGTCCCTACAGGCGTCTTTATTGAATGGTAGCACCTATAAATTAAATTTCTCTATAATTTTTTATCTCTTTTTGACTGGCTACTTACTTGGCACCAAATTTGTCACCATTGCTAAGAATTTCCATGCGAGGCAGCATATCCATATAGGTTCGTTTCTCTTTAAGAAAAACATTTGCATCCTCCAAAAATTTGGTATTTTCTGTGATGGGTATAGTCTTCACTATAAACGATAGTTGCTCCGTGTTGGACGTATCATTGTCATCTGCACTTCGAGCGAATGTTAACAGCACGCGGTAAATGACTGAGCAGTAGTTATCACCCGGATTGCTGCCCCATTCAAAATTGATCTCGTAGAGCGAAACTTTTGACACGCCTAAGCCCTCCTCTAGTGTATCCACAAAGAATGCTTCATTCAGGTACTCAGGTAGTGAGATATTTTGCGTATTCTTAATAATCACCATATTTTTCTATTCTATTTGAATGTTAACGCGTTCACTTTCTTACATCAACTGGTTCGATTTGTATTTGCGGTTCTTGAATATCTAAAATGTATTGCTTTACAACAATAATCTTATCGTAGTACTATAAATACCAATTTGGCCCTCACGATTAGACCAACAATTGTTAAGGCAGTGTAAAAACTGCTGACAGGTAACTTTATGTGATTATAAAATTGTTAGTAACGTTCGTTGATTTTTTTTTTGAAGATGATAATAAATGAATACAAAATAATAATAATAACGAATAGAAACAAATCTTTTGGAAAAATAACCAGTTTGAATTATTGATATAGGTTTAATTTACCCACTTCCCACTTGAAACAAAGTTGCATTAGGTCAGTTTAATTGAATTCTGGGCTATAAAAACCTAAACCTGTAATTGCAATTGGTCAGCTATATAGTATAGATATATCTGATGAAATGAGTCTGTAACAGCTTCATTTAAATACTTGTATATGTTTAAGGGTTGTTAAACTTCCCAGAGATATTACTAGCAAAGCCAAGTTTTCAACCCTTTCATATAGGTTTAATGAATAAAATACCAGCAAATTACCCAGCTTGTTATGGTTTGATGCTTCGCTTTATCCGGGTGCTGTTTTCTGGTTATGTTTGTGCAGGATATTTAAGTATTTTGTTCCCAATATTCCTAGCAAAGCCAAGTCTTCAACCTTTTCATATAGTTGTAATGAATAAAATACCAGCAAATTACCCAGCTTGTTAAGGTTTGATGCTTCGCTTTATCCGGGTGCTGTTTTCTGGTTAATTTTGTGCAGGATATTTAAGGATTTTGTTCCCAATACTTCTGATACCCTTATTTAATTTCGGAGTAACTAAGAACACGTGGTATTTTATACCTTATTGTGAATACTAGGAAATTTCTAAGGATAAATCATATAAAGGTGGAAAACCTGGATGAGTTGCCCGAACTAAGAAGGATATGCATTAAGATGAATGTGAACAAATAAAGTTGATTACTAATTTTTTTAAATAGAACTGAGTTATTTCCCTTGTGAATTTAAACACATGCAAATTGATTTTTGTTTCGCTGTAAACATTCGCTTTAAAACATGTGTCATGTGTGGTTAAGAATACCTGTGCTGAAAGTATTTCACTAATTACTATCTATTTTTTGAACAGGCGAATCGATCTGAATTTCTAATTACTCCTTCATGAAGTGCACACACATTCTTTTTCTATGGTGGTTCGCTGTTCTCTATCGAGATGCTCAATGGCGTCATATGAGATGCATTTGTGGAGCTTTAAAAAAAAAAAACAGTTGTGAGGAGCGTTGCCCATTCACTTGAATATTTCATTTTTTTATAACTGCCTCTGCGATACGCATCACCAGTTGCTTTTGTACGTGGACCAGTTGGGGCAGTGAGACGAAGACGAGGAAATGAAAGACCAGTCCGCCATGTTTGCTATGTTTGGTGTTTTTCCTTTGAGTCGCCATCGGGCAATCTCATTCACACACATACATAACTGTGCATGTCACGTGTTTTTGCAGTTCATGATGGCTTAATTAACTCGCGTGTTAGTTTTTCTTTCCAATTTTTTGCTGTGTTCATTTGATGGTTCCGAGATTTCCTTTTTCGTCTGCGTCTGACTTTTCGTTAGTTTTTCACCATCTGATGAAAAGCTGAAAAAATAAAAGCAAAAATGAAACGTACATTTTTCATTTTGCATTTAACGTTAAACGAAATGCATTAATAAACAACGCAGCATTTAAATGCGCGATTGCACACAAATTAGTGACCAAGCCACGGTTGTCTGGCCACGCCTTACCTACGCCCATCTCCAATATCAGATCACACGACACTGATGTCACCCCTCTGCACTTCTCTTGTCAGCCTTTGAGCAGCGTTGATGTATGCGATTTTAATCGTACGCTCAGACACAAACACGATGCGAGCCAAATGCCCAAAAACCAAAATCCATGGCAACCCCCTCATGGCTACAAATATAATGGGAGTCCTGTTTTGGCGGGAATAGTACAAACAAGAGTAGCAGCAACAACAACAACAGCCAATTTGGGATGCAGACAGTACTGAATAAATGGCTATAATCAAACACTTTACGCCTGAGAGCATACCGGGTATCCACTTGCCTCTGAAGAAAGCAGCTACCTAAGCTTCATGCGGCTGGGCTTAGATTAGGTGGGACCAATTCCCTATCTATGTGCATCAAAGTAGCTGTCGCCGGTGGCCAAATTTAATTAGTACCCTCCAATGGAGTCCCTAGTTAGGCACACGTTCGAATGGGGTATGTACATTTTATTACTGATTTGGCAACATGTCACCAAGATTGCCTATTCTCAACCGCAGCTGAATGGCTGAACAAATGGTCCCACGATAAACAATGAATAAAGATTTCCTATCTCTGAAAGCAAATGAATATTTACCGATTTGAAGGTACAAACAACTCCTTTATTGTCCTTTGACTAGTTGAAATTCCTTGTTGAAAGCCAAAGGGTATGCAGCTTTCGATGAATGCCATTTGCATTTTCTTTCTTGTTGTTTGGCCACTGTTAAATTAAACTTCATTTGCACGTATCGTGCGTGGGTTGCACGTTGTCCATTGCCACATGCCACCTATCGCCTGCTACCTGCGAGTTGCCCTTTAATCACAGTTGGTGCAAATCAAACACAAACAAATGCCATCATCATAGGCCATGGGCTCGTATTTATAGGAGTATGTTGGCTTCGGAACGGGGCTGTTGGTTTCATTGGGTTCGCCCTGGATTTCAGTTGTCTGTTAGCTGTTGCAAAAACTGTTGCATACCATTGGGCGGCACCGTTGGACAGTCGCATCCTTTGCATACTTTTTAGCTGCGTGGCCGAGCGCATGAATAATTGATTTCCATTGCCCCCAAAAGTCGCTTGTCCTCACTCACTCTTTAACTATGGCTAGCTACACACACGATATGTGTATCTCTTTCCCTCAGCGACTCTCACCTCTGTCGTCTCGCATTCATTTGTCAGTTGTTTCTCCCAGACCCACAAAACTGCTTCAGTTTATTTGTCTGTTTGTTTATTATACCCTGTACCTATTAGAATTGGTAAGAAAGGGTTATTTGATTAAGGCAAAAGACTCTATATTTCTCTGTCTATCAATTCGTTTAAATATATCCTTGATCCTAGTTACTATAAGCCAGGTAGAGTTAAAAACGTTGGAAAGCTGGCAAACGGTGCAGAATAGGAGTAAATATAGTAACAATATCCTTAATAAGTAGAAGTGGAAAAAATTTCGGTCCTGGATTTGCAGGATATGTCAAGGGTCGAACTTATTTTTGACCAGAACATTCTCAGTTGCTTGTTTGTTGGTTTGGTTGGTTGTTTGGTCACGTTGTTTATTTGTTTGTCGCTGTCGTCGCATGCAACATATTTTTCGCTGGGGCATTGCATAATTTTGCCAGTCGCAGCCCCACCGCACCTCCAGCTCCATCCCACGATAATCTCATTGTTTTTTCAGCCTGTCGCTTATCAGTTTATTTTTGTTCATACCATTTGCGTGCTACTGTCGCTGATCCGTTTCTACTCGTACCTTCAGCTCCTCTCTCAGCTTTTTATTGGCATATGTTTTGGCTGGTCGCGTGTTCGGGTCTTTAATCCCAGCCAGCGCATTATGTTGCCATGGTGCTTTGTTCAGGCTTAACTCAAGCCCACAAAATGTTGCTCATTTATATGGCCAACATAGTTGGTCGCTCACAGCCAATTCAATCGGAGCTTAATTTCCATGCATATGTGTTTATCCGAGTATATATACATATATTTAATTTTCATAAATGCTTTTAATGCAAATGTTTTGTCCTTGCAATGTACCATTAGGCTTAGTCCTGGTGGCCTTTAGCACTAGCCATTAAAAGTGCTTGAACTGTAATTGCTCTAAATGTGTTTATTTGACATTTGTTCGGTTCTGCCTTCATTTTCATATTAATATAATAATAATAATGTCTATTTTTGTTGCAGGTAATTTCAGGATATCAATTCTCGTTGACAGCTCTGTAAATTGCCAGTTATTATGATTATTCCTTGAACCAAATCTTAACTTTTGGTGAGTTCTAATGACTATTTTGCTTGGAGTCCTTGAAGGCAACAATATTTTTATTATAATTATTATGTTTTCCTTCTTAATAAGACTATGATATTTTCCTTTAACTATTAGCGTTAATTTGTGTTGAGGCAGTCCCTTTTCACTGTATTAAGAAATCATTAGATATATGTTATCCATCGGCAGTGTGTGAGGATTCCTGATAGATATTTAGGGTATGAATTTTATACAGAATACCATAGAAAATTAAGAAAAGTTCAATTAAAATATCTAAATTGTAGTTGTAAATCATTTTTTAAACATCGTTGTAGAAGAATTTCAAATAATATATTTTTCTTTTAAATAATATCTATTGTTGAAAAGTTTAAAGTCAAAAGGATTTATTTACAAAATTTATTTTGCAAAGGAAATTCGTAGACATTTAAGTTCTCTTTAATGTATATTTTATTATAATATCAGTATATATATATATATATGTGTGTACCCACAGCTTTATCAGATTTTCTCCTTAACCAACGTACAATATACATGTCCAAAATGAACGAGCAGTTGACTTATTTTACGTGCCCCTCACCCAATACGTGAAGCATTTCAATCTCAATTCGCCATTGCTGCCCGTGACACGCAAGTTATCGCGACAGATACGTTTGGTGCATCGTATCCAATGTCTGGACTACCAACTCACCGTTTTAGATGGCTGTGATATATGCGCGGACATTGGTTGTCGGTGCTCCTCCTGGTGCGGAGTGGATGATGCTGCGACTGAATGACACGCTGGACGGCAATAAATGTCAGGCGGCAATTAAGTCAAGGTGTGTGTGTGTTTTCTGAGCATAGAGCAACCCCTATGAATACTCAGAAGGGGTAGTAAAAAAATATCCCATGTGACGTCACATCGTGAGGGGTATTTACATTCCATTCTCTTCCATTGGCAACTTCCAGTGAGCGACGGTATTTTTTCTCTCTAGAGTTTTCCAATTGTTATGGGATATTCTTGTGCTACACTTTGGCGGCAAATCCTGACGAGTTGTGCTCTCTCATGGTTATGTTTGGCACTAAACTCGAGACGTTGTCAGGTATGCGAGTGTGTGTGTGTTTTAGTGTGGTGGTTAGGGTGCGTGGCGCTAACTTAATGGAAACTGAAACACCAGTTGATTGCCTGGTGGTGTTGCATTTCAACTTGTCCTGTTGCCTGTGACTATATTGCATGTGGTTTCTGTGGCAAGTGTAAAAGAGAGGCTGAATCAGAGCGAAGGAGGGAGATAGCACAAGAGTAGCGCTCGACAGTTTGTTGCAAACGGCTTCTAGTTTCTTACGGCTAACGCTTTTGACAAGCCAATATTAATGTGCTACCCTATATGAGGGCATAGTAGAACAGATGCAACATACCGTTGCATACGAGTAGATTGCCGCTCAAAGTGTTGCGCCCTGGCCTATTGCCCCCTGTTGCGTGTAGTATGCCCCGTAAGGGCCAAAATGTAATTAACATGCGATTTACCTTTTGCATTTCAAGTTGTCATAAATCAGCTCATTGTTGGCCTCTATGCCTGTCAATGGGCTATGTTCTTCCTGGTTGGATGTCAAAGCGTGTTAATGAGAAGGGGGAGGAGGGAGGCTATACGGGGTGTGCGCTTCATTAAAAAGCTCACATTACCGTTGATTTCCTTAAGGCATTAATTTTGTAAACATCGCTTTATGAGCAAAACAAAAGGGTCAAAACACAGTGGCAGCAAAGGGTTTAATACTTCAAACTGGAAGGTAATAGAGAACTTTCTCAGACAAAACTGTTTTGCTGGATAACAATTTTAAGTGAAGGAAACGTTAGAATTGTATCTGAATGAAATGATATATACTTTATAATTTTTAATAATATAAACAAAATTCCTTCTTAATCGCAACCCTTTTACTGATACGCCTCTGTCTGCTGTAATTCATTTCAAAGACCTGCGTGAGACCCCTTTTAGTTGAGACTCGTGAATTTATGGCGTAAATTTTGCAAATATCTCTGATGTAGATTTTGGCAGTGACGATAAGCGACGACAACGTTGACATCCCCTTCACACACAACTCACTAATTACGTGTGAGCTTATGGGCGTTGTGTGCACTAGGGGAGGGCGTGCAGCTATAATTAACCAGATTCATGCGATTGCCACAAATCTGGTTAGGACATTACGCAGTAAACTGGCTTTAAATTTGCGCGGGACAGCATTTAAATTGAATTGCGAGCAGATGACAAAATATACAAATAAACACTGAATAAACACACTCACAGAAAGAAACACTTCCGTCTGCTGCTTGCCATTTCCGTTTCCTGTGTGGCGCGTGCGTGGGTAATGCTAGCTCTGATTCTGATTGCTCCACAATCCAAGCGGGGGGCTTAGAAATAATACAAGCACATAGTACACACACACATAGACACACCAAAAAGTAAATGTTATAGAAAAAATGTCGCCAAATCAAAGTAAAGTTGAAAATAAACGAGATTCCCAAAGCCCCCATAGACATAGCCCAGACTCTAGCGGAGACAGCTAATCCGGGCTAACCCAGGACCCCCAGAACAGCCAGAACGCTCTTATTTGGCTTAGTGTATAAGATCAAAGGCAACCAGGCATTAGGCCATGTCATTTCGTTCTCTTGTTTTGCATAAATTAAATGGTCTAGGCCTCAGTTGGTTTAATGTAACTAACGAAAAAACTGTCTGACGTTCTTCAAGACAGCTTTAAGTTGCCTTGATTGAAGTGGCTCTGTGTCTTTATAGCATATTCCTGTGGTTTTTCAACCACAAAAACCTGCACACGCACACATTGGCATAGAGAGAGAGCGTTGCAACCACCTTGAAGCTGTGTGTTGTGGTTTGACTTATGGTTTTGACTTTTGGTTGACAGTTGCCAGGTACAATGGCTTCCACATGCTCACCTGCCCATCTGGCACCACCTGCTATGTGTGAGTTTTTGAGCCATTTTTGGCATGCATCGCAGCACATAGAACAAATGTTTATGACACATTTTACACATGTGGTTGGACACGCACAAAGAGTGTTGTGGCAAACAGGGCGATTGCCATGAAACGATACTCCTCCATTTCCTTAAGCAGTTTAGATGAATATTCATTATGCTGCTCAAGCGGAAGTAATTGCCGAATGTTTCTCAAAACGTTTTCGCAGCAATTTCGTCAATATTTTTTGACATTTTGAAAAATTAAATATTTAGTATACTGTTAAATTGAGTTTATAAGGCAAAGCCCCAGAGCTCAGATGTAGTTGGCAATGATTTAACAATCGATTTTGAGACAGTATCCAAAAAAGTCCTTACATACTTTATGGCATTGATATGGACTTCCATTTACATTATAATGTAAACTTAGTTTTGGGCATTTCCGGCGAAACACATTCTGGCAACACTCTTTGGTTATACTTGTACTTTGTGCAGTGCATTCAACTGGCAAATTGCCACAAAAAAAAGAAAGAAAGAAGCGAAAACACATCGTAAATCCAGGCATCTCTCGTACATAATTCAAAATGATGCAGCATATGCAAAGTTTTGATAAATTAACTGGCTATTTAAGTAGATTAGTTGCGGGCGTGTGGCATGAAATTGCTGATGATTAATAGATTAACTTTTTGAAGCACATTTGGAAAACTGTAAAAAAGTGTGGAAAGTACTTTAAAATACTAAAATATTTTTCAACATTAATCTATGGCATTTAAAACAAGACAATTCCTTTTTGTATCTAGTTTGTACTACAGCAATCAAAATTAGAGGAAAGCTTGTGAAAATAAGTTATTATTTCTTCCCACAGAAATCCTGTTTAGCTGAAACTACTCACTAATCCATTTATCCATTTATATTTATAAAAGTATGAATATATGTTTATAGACTTTGATCGACACGTACAGAGTAGTTAGTTAGCATTAGACTTGTTAGTAAAATGAACTTTTAGATTGTTAAAGGAGGTTTTTACTACTCAATTGCAGCTTTGCTGCACTTATTATCCGGCATTGCTTGTGCTCATTATTAAACTTTAGCTCATTTAATTTGTTAAACATTTATTGCGGAATGGAAAGGATAACCGACAAAAGTTTCAATAAAAATTAACACCCAACTTGTTAAACAAAAGCAGCGGAAACGAACGAGCTTCAATCTATTTGTTTTCCTCTTTTTTCATTAGTTTCTTTTTTTTACATACTTTTGCAAAAAGCTAACACAACTAATTAAAAGCACTTTGTGGAGCTGCCAGCAGACACATTTATTAGTAAAAGACGCAGCTGCCTGCAAAGGAGGCTATACTCGCACAGTGTGAGGAGCTTGGAGCTGCGAAAGTTGAGCCTTTTGGCAATTGCCGACCGCTAAAGATGTGGGCGCGGCTGTGGGCGTCTAGAAACAAAAAACCGCAGCGGCAAACTTCATTAAAAATGCACACGGAAGCAGCTACAAAGCCGGCAACTTCATTTGAATAAAGTTACGACATCCACCACATATACGTTTACACACACACACACACACACGTTTTAAGTGTGTTGCGTTGGCTTTAATTTATGAAGTCATTAGATGCAATTTTCGAGCACCTGAGCAACAGCTTCTGGAGCTTGGCAATTTGGCAGCCGTTCAACATTGCCTGCAATTGTCCCAATGCCAAAACATTTAAAATGCGACTGCGAGTGCAACTGGCGACTGGCGACCCCAGAAAATCGAGGCCAGTCGGTTTGACAGCTGCCAGACGATTACACCCTGGTCGGGCCAATGCAAACGTTTTCTAATTTTCCACGCCATTAAATCAGGGATTTCAAGCCAGACGCATGCGATTCCAACTGCCACAGGCAACGTGACACGAGATGTCGCAATGTCTGAAGAACATCCTAGTTGAAGCTGCAGTTGCAGTTACTGCCAGACTTACGCTCTAGAACTTGGCCACACAGCGTACAAGACTTCAAACCGGCAACCAAGACAAATGTCCAACAGAATTGGTAGCAACTTGAACTTTTCATGTCGGCCATAAGAAGGGATTGAAATTGATTTGAGTCTTGAGCTTGTGTTTTATATAAACTCTTTTATAGGGAATATCTAGCAAATTGTGTACATTTTTTGTACGTGAGTTGTGTTTGAACTTGAATTGATAAACAGCTATAATATATAAATATATGATCGTATTTTTAGTATTTCACTTTATAAATCTAAATTGAACCTTTATCAAGAGTGAAGGTTGAGAACTAAACTAACTAAAACAACTTAAAGTGTTTAGATTTCATATATTCCATTGTATATTCCATTCCTATCGAAAAAAGCTTATTTTAAAACGAAGAAGAGTGTTTAGTGTTTTTAGGGTAATTCAGAAGTTGATGCTTAAAACCTAGATAAAAAGTTTATTATTTATTACGATCGTAATTGGGAACTGTTAAACCCACAAACATATTCATTCTTATCAAATCTATTAAGACTAAGTCTTAGCTTTAGCTTAAGCGCCTTCGACACAACTTAAACAGAATCTCTACAGAGAGTTCATTGTTTTGCACTAAAATGCATCTAGTTTTTGTATACTCCTTATGCATTAAAGAAAGCAACAAAAATAAAAAGGGAATATAATAATGCCGGTGTCGGTAAAGTTTAAATTTATAGCACTCTACGCTTAACAGCCAGAGGGAAAACTGACCTGGTCTAAGTTGGAGCTGGGAGCGGACACATCTTAAAAGCCAGAAACCAAATACAAAGAGATAATTTCGTAGCTAAGCATAAAGAGAAACAAGTTTTTGGGCAAAGTTTTAGCGCTGGGCAACAACGTGACAGGCAAAGAAAACTTGGTAAAAACAACTTTTAACACGTTTCAGTTACCTGCCACGCCCACACAAAATCCACAGATGGTAGTACGCCCACTCATTATGTGAACAAAATGAATGCAATGCAATGCAATTAATTGTCAACGCATCTGCAAAGAATTTACAGCTTTAGCTCTGATTGGAAAGGCATAAATTTAATTGAAAAACTTTTTCAAAGATCGAAATGCGTTGCCAATGGGAGACTTTGAGTGTTGTAATTACCATTAGTTGTAGTCGTTTACTGTTGTTGCCCTTGGCAGTTGCAACATCAATAAAAATTGCAACAATGTCAGCCTAATACTAGTTGCAAGATGTGAACTGTGAGTTATTCTCGAGCTGAAGAAGCCGGAGACACAACTGGATAACTTCACCTGCGATTCTTGGCAAAGTGCAATTCAGCGTCAACTTGAACTTTGTGTTTTGAAACGTGCTTGGAACTTTGTTGGATTCGCTATAAAAGTAATATCCGATTTGGTCATGAACTTTGCAACACAGCTGAAACATAGATAATCCCAACTGATTAAGGCAGATAAATTATTCAAAGTCTTTAGATACTAGGATAAAGGTTTTTTGGATTATTCCAAAGTATCAGATCAAAGTAATAGATAAATATATCTAAAAATCTCTCAATTTGAAGATGAAGAATCTGAGATTGTTGCTTAAATATCTTAGTTACCACAAGAAAATATTATTCTAATGATTTATATACAAATCTGAACTTGTTCAAGTTCTCAACCCACAAAGTACATAAAATCAAAGCTAGGTTCGTAACTTTTATAGATCATACAAGTTTCGATGTTGTTAATGTAGTTTTCAAGCTGGTTGCTGCTGCAGTAATTGGTAAGCGAGTGGCTGTTGTTGTTGTAGTTAAAAGTTAGACGATGGCGACGACGTCGTCTGCAGGTGTAGCCTGCCATATTATTTACAAGTGGAACGAGGGGTAACAGGGAACGGCATTTCGAGGCGCTGAGTATCGCGGCATTCGCCCACAAGGCACCTATAATTTAGCGCTGTTTATTTGTAAATGTCTGTCGCGGTACGGCATCGAGTTGCAGGATGATGGCAGGATAGCAGGGTCGGAGGGTCCTTGTGCTCGTCACGCTTCATGTCAACAGCGGCAACTTTATTGTCTGTCCTGGTCTCCTTCTGATCCCAGCTACTGTTCCCCTACTCTTCTTTGGGTGGGGCCTGTGTGTCAGTGACATTAAGTGCAGTTGGTTGCTGGGTTGTTGGATTGTCGGTTTGTCGATTCGGAGAAAAACGTTTTGCAATTTATTAACTGACATTTGAAGTGGCTGTTGCTACGGGGCAACTCGCTGGCAACCTGTGCTTCTCCGGATAAGCAAAACCTATGACACTTATTACTGAAGCAGCCGTTTGGCAAACAAAAGAAACGCCATTGCATGCATATTTGATTAAGTTGCCACTCGCTGCGCCGCTAGGTAGGCAATGATATTTTCCAAGCTAAACTTTGCAGACAAACGCGCCCGCGGGGCTTTGCAAACATGACACACACATACATACATACATATACAAGCAAACACATATAGAAATAGAGTGTGAGGTATAGACATACAAGGGTTAAGGCCATGTTGGCAGCCGGCAACAATAATGCGTAAGTTTTTGGACAAAACAAAAGTTGGAGAACGTTTTTGAAATTGGGTTGAGAGCACAGACAAACAAAATGGCCGGAAGCGGAAACTGTTTTGTACATTGGCAAATTTGATATGTTAACGTGCAAAAGGGCAAACGAACTAAGCCCCGACAGGTGGACTTAACCCACACATACACAAACAGACACACTGCCAGACAGTTCTTAGTTCTTACTTCTATGTGGTTATTAAATGCTTATTATGTAGGCGGTCAAAAGAGCAGCAGGTGGCAGTAAGGTTCTCAGGCAAAAGAACATAATAAAAGCTTAGTTGTTCAGCTAGAAAACATGTAGAGACATTTACCCAAAGAACTTATAAGTTTAGACGATTAGGAAAGGTCTGGGCTAAGGTGCAGTTAGTCGGACTTAACAGCTGCCTGTGAACCAACACAAATGCTACTCAGTAGGTGGAACCTAATTGTTTATTTATAAAGTGGTCATCGAGGCACCTGGAAGTGTTCTAAGCACCAGGTTTTTGAGTAAAGCTTATGATTGATGTAGTCGTCAAAGGGGAGATTAATGCACGTCTGGGCGTCGATAGCTGTTATAAAGCAATAAAGTAGTTAGACGCTATGCTAATAATATCGTCAGACAATGATTAATTATTAATGTAAGTTGTCAATTGCTATTGACGATATAACGCTTTAATATATAGGTAGTTAAGGAGTAGACAGATGTAATTAGTATCTGTTCAAGCATTCTACATTAAACAATAGAGTCAATCTCATCAATGTTTGTATCCACATGTGGTTTGTATTAGTTTAATTAAATGAAGAATTAAAGAGCAGGCTTTAAGAGCTGCTTATGAGCTGTGAGTGGGCAGGTGGAACGACTATGCGGTTGCTTGACTTGCCTTGTCACAGCTCTGACGTGGCATATGAGCGAAATGTAATCCAAGCTATTAGCATTCTATGGCAAGAACATTCCATGGCAATCAGTCTCAATCTGACCCCAACTGACCACACAAATGCGCCTCTGTTTGCTATTAAAGCCACACACTATCACGTAAGTCCATCTGTTGGCCCATTTGCCCCACTCATTTTGTATAATCTCAGGTGTCATATTCCAGATGTAATGATGTACACCCACAATAACTGACCGTCTAATGTGAGTAAGCGGGACAGGGAGATCTCATTCATTTGATATGCATAGCACGACACAAACGGGCAGAAAAATAACAGAGTACACAAAAACAAGCGGCAAATGTCATTTAACACTTTAATGTGCCATACAAACAGTTGTACACGCACACCCCACACACCTACACACAAGCACACAAGTTGGTGTGTGTTTTTTTTTGTAAAAACTTCAATTAAAATGCCAGCGTAACAATGCACAATGGAGATGACAACCACAGGCCCAAACCTTTCAAATTTGGTTAGTACTCGTAATTGTAGTCGCATTCGTATTCTCCCTTTTAGCATTTCATTTGCAATTTAATGCAAAATAGCCGTAAACCCACAAAAAGGCCAAACGGTCCAAAGCCAGCAAAGCAACGGAACAAACCAACGCTCTGCAATTCTCACAATATCATAAAACGCAATGAACCTCTTAACTGCCAACAACAAAATGGCTGCTCTGAGTGACGATGGCGCTGACAATTGTTTCCGCTTGCCCTACAGACTGCCATAGAGTGAGAGAGAGAGTAAGAGAGTGTGAGAGAAAAGAAGAAACAGAGGACAGACAGATGAACACGGGGAGTGATTAATTTTTATTTAAGCACATTCCAAATATTGTTTCTCACTTTATTTCCCCAAAGCGAAATACCTTGAAATTGTGTTCCAAATCTGTAAATAAGCGTTTACAGGTGAAGTCATAGATTTTTAAGCTGAAACGTTGTTGCATTACCTGAGTTTATTTTAGACACTATACAAGGTGTAGTGATAATATATACTCCAGAAAGTATTTAACTGCATGTGTTTTAATATATAAAAAACTCAGCTATATTTTAGCCAAAACGTTTTCTGGAATATCCCAGATTTTCAGCGCTTGCTCGCTGGCTGTTGTATTCCTTTGCATTTGGAACATAACAAAATAGATGCTATAAAAATTTACAGTTAAGTGATTTTCGTAGCAATTTGCAGTTTGTTGGCATTATGAGAACAGGTGAGTGGAACAGGTGAGCAGCGACAAGTGGCGGTTGGAAAGCAGGCCACAGTCGTAAATCCTCGCCAAATGTTTGCCCAGTGTGTGTTAAGGTCGTGCTCCAAGCTACCGTGTTCGTCTCTAACGGATCTGTCAGTAAATTCAATTTATTTAAAAGCATGTCAACAATAAGTCAAATGAAAAGCTATGCTCAGCTGTTGATATGGCGGGCCGAGTAATAAAGCTGATTTATTAGAGCTCTTCAGATTTACAAACCCATAATTGGGAGCGTATGAATTTGTATCTACTTGTAAACTAAATAAAACTGAAATAGAAAATGAAATGAAATTTAATAAAATGTGGCTGGGAATTATTTGTGGTTATTGTGGCAATCTATTCAAATACAACTTGAAGGCATTTGTTGGCATTTCCATTTTTGGCATCTCCTGCTGCAGCCTGTAGCCTGGTTATAACAGACATACAAATATATACAGGATATGCTCCATTCAAATGGTAGTTCCGTTCGGCAACAGTAAATAAATCTTTTTATGTGGTATGGGTTTGGGTTAGGCCATAGATAAGACCAATACGGTTAGCACAATACAATGGACAGAACAATTGGCTGCAGGACATGTGAATGCACAGCAGGAGGACAACGACAACAGTTCAACTTAAACGGCTGCTAAAGTGCAACATAGAGTGACAGATAAGCAGCAGGGGTAGGGGTATTCCACATTTGGCAAACAATATTAAGTTTGTCTGTTTTTTAACATTCGAGGTACAAATAAAACAATGGGAATTGAAGCCAGAAGCAGATCGAGCAGCTACATAGCATACATGCTCGTACTTTTACATACAATTAACAATCGATGTCAGATAAGCGAGGGTGGTCAGAGAACTTTGTGTGCACTTAAACTAAAAGTGATTTTTAAACTCAATACCCTTCCAGATCTTATACCTATAGGCTCCTTCTTTGAAAACATCGTTAGATAATTTTATTTTTATAAAAGAGTTTGTTATATTCTTAGGATAATCTCTCAATGTTTCAACTGATTTCTATACTAATATTTTTTTATTTCTTTTCAGATTAAAATATATTTGATACAAATTTATTCTGTGATTGTCTAAAAGGAATATTTACCAGGTGAGCTAACAAAATTATTTAAAAATATTTAATTATACGCAAAAAATTAACTTCTCCCCTTTTATTTCCTGCTCATGCAGTACTTTACGAGTACTGTAGTCTGTACTCATTGGAGTATCATTAAATGTGGTATATATATAAATTATATACATATATGTATGTATGTATAGAATATAAGTGTGTGCACATAAAAAATGCCTCTAGTGAAGTTTAAACAATGTTATTGACTGAACAAAATGCTGGAGCTCGGCTTTCTGTTGCTGCTGTTGACTTGGCACATAAATCTATACAAGTGTTGTTGACTGACTGCTGTTTTGTTTGTATGTCTGTCTGTGTGTGTGTGTGTGGGTGTGTGTATGAAATATATGTATTGTTCTTCTTTTGGCCTCTACCCTTTATATGCATTTCCTTAAATTATTGATTATTTTGAGACTTGAGCACAGCTCAACAGCTGCATTAGGTTCCCGCCTGCCAAGAGCGGAAGTTTTCATTTCCGGTTTTGCCTCTGGTGTCCGCTTTGTGTACATTAATCAGTGCACTTCATTAAAAGCAACAAAAACAGGCACTAAAGCAAATGACTTTTAGCAGTAATTTGAAAAAAAGAAGCATGTGCCGCGTACTTGTCTAATGGTCAGAGTTACTCAGCTCCGCCATTCCAACTCCCCAGCTGATGCCCTCATACCATTGACATGTGCCCAGTGCAGAGTGCAGGAAAAGTATCCCATTTACAGTATTTGTGCTGTCATAACAAACAAATTCCCAGCATGTGTGCGTCGTTGGCTTCCTCCTCGGCAAGGGGCATGACCCAGGGGCGGACGTTGCCTTGGTCAGCTTTGCTGAGCACCAAGAATTTAATTATACTTTTGATTTTAATGAAAATACAAGCGCACATGCTCGTTGAATGTCGTCTCGTTCTCTGCACACAAAGGCTATATACAATCTCTTACCAAGTTTGTAACGCACAAAAGAAAAACAGTTATAGGCTTTATTTTTAAATATTAATTTCCCCATTTAGTTTTCGCCATATTAGAGTCTTCTCTTAGTTTTCTTTCAGACATATTTATGGTATGTTAAGTGTGTTCCTAAAAGCTTCTTAACTATGTTATAAAAAGGTTGTAGGGCAAATACTTTTCAAATTCTAGATTATCCACAATTAGTTTTAGAACTGGAAAACTTAAGTGAAATTTTTCCTTCGGTGGACTCACATTTTGCGCTTGACTTTGCTCCGGTTAAGGTCGTCATTGTCGTCAGCATAAACTTCTCGGGCGCATTTGGGGAGTTCATTTTGGGGAATGTCAACGCAGTCGTCAGAGTAAAATTGCAGTTTAATTACAGTTTTTAAACATTTTAACTTGCCTTTGAATGGGATTGTAAATGGACGGCATTAAATGGAATTGGTCTGTGGGCCAGGACAGGCGCATAAAGGAATAGCCTGAGTACATATTGTATGGGATTTATGTGTTTTTTGTTATAAATATCGAAAGGAAATACGAGAAACAGTTGAATGCAATGGAATTAGGGGTACACAGGTTGAATGTGAGACTCTGAAAGAGTAATTAAAGCTACTGAAGTTAAAACTAATTTAAATTTAATATGAACAAATGTAAAATCTGTCGTTTGCGGTTCTTGTTTGAATCAATTGTGCTTCAACAGCAATATATTTATGTAAATAGCCCTTCTGGGGATCTGAAGTATACTAAACTCTATTTTGGTGAACACTTGTATAATATATATATATATATATCATGTAGAAATCTTTGGCTTAAATAAAGTATGAGTTTATCATTGGTTATATGAGGCTCTGGGAAGCATTTAACAAAGCTCACAACATTTGCGTACTGAGACCGCACTTGGAACTGCACTTGAGTTGCATTTGCAGTTGCCTCCTCCTGCTCTGCTCATTTGTGAATATGCACATTTCATATTCAACACATGTTCTGACAGGCTTTGCCAGGAATCCAACTACGACTCCAACTTCTACTCCAGTTGCGGCTGTGGCTGGTCATTTGCCATGATGCATTCACAACATGCACTTGTAATCAAACATGTCCGCCGGGCGCGCGCCATTTTGCAACATTCGCTGAGGGTCTGGGGACTGGCGACTGGCTTCTGTGCTTAAGACGCA
Source organism: Hirtodrosophila trivittata (assembly GCA_035045065.1). Lineage (NCBI taxonomy): Eukaryota > Metazoa > Arthropoda > Insecta > Diptera > Drosophilidae > Hirtodrosophila > Hirtodrosophila trivittata. The sequence continues at coordinate 200,760 of JAWNNK010000481.1, forward strand.
GTAGACGACAACGACGTTGGTGGCGACTCCAGGCATTGAGTACGCCGCACACTACTGCCGACTGGTTGGTTATTTGCATACAACACTTTGACGCATTGTACTTGCCAGCCAGAGGGACAGACGCTGAGCACATGCTGTGCCAACTGCTGTTGCTGCCTTGGCCCTCCTCGCGTCCTTTGACTTGAGCACTAATTAAAAGCAAATTTAAGCACACTCGCACTCCAACGCCAGATCTGGAGTTCACTTCAAGAGACAGGCGCACAAATTTGCCAAATGATTACGCACACAGACGGCTCTCAATGAGATCCGACGGGGCGTATGAGAAACGTAGACTTTGTGCTCCATTTTAGCCATTGTCTGTGATTGGAAAACGCTTCTCCCAGCACACAAATGAGTGTTAATTAATACGATTTTAAGCGGCAGACAATCGGCTAAGGTTTCAGATACCTAAGGTAAATAATGCCTAACAGCCATCATTAACCCATTTAGGTGCAAATCCAATTAGGCACAGACGCTCAACAAAATGTAAAAGCCTCACATAGTAAAATTGAAATTTGAGCGTATTCCCATCTAACGTTAATTAAATTTGATTTTAATTGTGCCACAGCTCAAAAGCTCTTCATCAAAGCGTGATTATACATCGTGTTATACATAAAGACTTACAACTACGTCCATAATTCTCCAACTTATTGAAGGAGACTGATTAAGGTTCTGTTATATATAAACGGGTGTAATATATGACTATATATATTACGATTATAATAATTAAATATATTTTTAAAGTTTTTTATCTTCCATTTTTATTTGCTTAGAATCTTTCAGTATAAAATTTGTGATGAAATCAAATATTTAAAACCTTCTGAAACCTTCTGTTGCTAATCGTTATACTCACATTAAAATATCTATGCAGAACCGACCATAAATCACACGGGTTGCTCTAAAAGCTGACACAGCCGTTGGCGTTAAGTGAAAATCTTTTAAGAGCGCCAAAGTAATGCACATAAATAATAAATACAACGCGAAATTAACTTTCCGGCGACAGTCGTGCTCCACGTGCCTGCCCGGTGTGTATATACCCCAACCCGGCTAGACCAAAAATAAACCAACACTGTAAGCATTTTTTTTTATATTTTATTTCTTTTTTTATATTACCTGGACGACGACAACTATTTAGAAATGCAAAGCACATTGAAAGTTGAAAGCGTGCGACGTTGGTTTTGGTTTTGGTTACGGTTTTTGCTTTTAAGGTGCCAAAAGCAAACAAAAAATTGCTTAAAAATAACACTGAGAGAAAGCCACGAAGAAACTGTCAACGCACGCGTTAACTTGACAGGCGTGGCCGTTGAGTTAAGGTAAGTTGCATTGAGATGAGGTGTGGTTATGTGAGGTAGGCGAAATCTCAGTGCGACAGCTATAAAATCATAAATTTTATTATGTATTAATGTCTGCGGGGCTGTTAGCGGCGACGACAACGACGGCGAGGACACTTTTTATGCGGAATATATTTGTAAATTATTCAAAGCTTAGCATACTTTTCAGCGCACGTTCAAGTTTAGGGTCAATAGAGGCAGCTTTAAGACATCTCATAATAGAAACAGTAGAGTCTTCGGGCTGGAGTCGAAGAGTGTGCGTGCATATTTGACAATTTTATTAGATTAAATTTCATATAAATGTGTTGATAATGCCACCAGCCAGACATTGTCTAGACAAAGTACACACATATATAGCTGACATTTGAGACTAGAGTGAAAGGTAGAAACAATGGCAAAGGGATTCATGGGTGCTGGGGTACAGGTAGCCAGCGCATAGCTTCATCGCATAGCTGTCACAAATGCCACAAAATCCTCAGGACTGCAGCAATGCAAAATTAATAGCTGTTGCATTCGAGTCCTTCAAGCTCAGAACTTTGTCTGGCTATAAGGCACGCTCAGAATGTCAGCAAACGTCTGTCTGTTTGTCTGTTTGTCTGTCTTTGGCTGACTTGGCTATAATTTCAACATCATCATCATTTAGCGGTAATGTCAAGGGCAACTGCCATAAGTATACACAGTAGTAAAAACTTTTCCCATATATATATGTTATATGTGTGTGTGTGTGTGTGTGTGTTGTGTATGTGATTTATGCGAAGGAAATCGTATTTGAATTTTTACCATATTGCCATGGCATTGAAGTACTCTAAGCCTTTAATCGGTGTCCGGCTAAAAAGTTGAGAAAAATTGGTGCAGGAAATTGCTTGTGCAGAGTTTTCTTTACGCCATAGATTTGCTACTGTCGACAGGGTGATACAACTGGGTATAAACATTGGGTTTCTACAGAGATATTTTATCAAAGTGTAAGAAAGGTTTACTGTTAAGAAACTTTTTGGGTTCAAGTCCTGTTAACAGTTTAAGACTACTCGTCGTACATTTAAGTAGTTTAAGTTGATCAAGAAAGTAAATGACCCTGTATATATTTTCCTATAAGAAACATTCAAAGTGACATTTGCATTTTATTGTTGAATGTCGGGCATTACAACGCCAACTTTCCGCTCTTTGGCTTATTGTGCAATTTCCTTGCTGCCTTTTCTGCACCATCCTCTTATCCATTTTCTTCCACTTTCTTGCCTCTGAGTGTGTCTGCATGAAATAAGAGTTAATCTTGCGTCCACTGGGAACACACTCACACATACACTTACTTAGACACACACAGACAGATACAAAGCTGATTCGCCAGCATCTTTTCGTCTCTGTAACAGATGTCCTTGATATTTCATTGCTTACGATATTTCAAAGGCAAATGCCGTCTGCTTTAGATTTGGCTGCAATTTTCTTTTGTGTGAGTTTTCCGTGCGACATCAAAGTGCAACTTCATCAAGTAAATCCTTCAGCCGAAAGCCGATAAGACAGCAAAAGTGCCTCCTTATAAGCCAAATATGCCACAAAGTATGCAATAATATTGTAACAATCGAATTGTCAACCCGGCAGCGCGTCTTTCTTTGTGCTCTTAATAATATTTTAATAGAAACAGCAAGCACACATTTTCCCTAGACTTTCTTCTTTTTATTATGTTTCTGTGTGCAGTACTTTTCCAGACTACGGGTGGTTGCTTTTGATGTTGGTGTGTGTACCGGTTCTTGAGCAGCTGGAGACGTTTTGATGGATGGATAGAAGTACAGAAGCATAAGTAAACTTGTTTTCGGTCTAGCTTACATATCATAAATCATGTGTATTTCATATTACATTGCAGTAAAACGGGTAGATTAGCTTTCACCTTCGCGTTGAATTGTCTGGAAATCAATGTATGAATTTCAAGTATATAGCTAACTATAAAGAAGATAAATTTATATGCAATTATAAATATATGTATAAATATACTATAAAATCTATTGAGCAACTTTTGATCTACTGCTGCAAGTCTCAGATTATACAGATTGATCTCAGATGCTTCAACTGTAGATCTAGATTTATTAACTGGACTGTAAATTATCTGAAAGTTATCTGTTCAGTATACTTGTTGATTCCTATTGTAGAGTATATCAAATTCGATATATATTTCTTGGCTTATAATTATATTCAGCACACTCATGACATGACACACGACTTGTACGTATCTATAGATACCCCAAGCGACTGCTGTCGTGTGGCTTATTAAATCTTGCGGCTGTGCGTGTGACGTATTGTATTTTCAGCTTCATTGAGCAAAATAATTGGGCCATGTTGTCCAGGTAAGAGTCTTATATATATATCGCTAAGGTCAGATATTTGTTGATTGTCTCTAGCTGTGGCGCTTGGCTTGTTAGTCTCAGATCAGGCCAATTGTGTCTTGTTAGCTTGTGCACAACAGCCTTAAAGCTATTGATTTTGGCTTTCAATACCTAAGGGGAAGTACGCGTTTATTCCAAAATGTTGTAAACATACATATTTTGAGGACATTTTTAATTAAAACTTTCCCTGCAGGTGACTTGACTGAAAGATGACATAAGACTCGGACACAATAAGTTACCCGTCCATGAGTCAGCTGTAATTTAAGATATTACCTTATGTCAGTATAGAGTTTACTTTTCTTTCTTTCCAACCTCCTTGCTCCGAGGTAATTAACTCTCATCTACCTGCTATTTGGCAGTAATAGCATTAAAATCGACCTGCTGTGGGTCCAAAATGTTAGCTAAAAAGTTTTGGTCAATTCAGCCAACGAGGACCGCATCCACTGAAATGGCCGCTGGGGAAACAAAGAGCCGTTAACTGAAAATTTTATAGCGTCGCTTGTTGGTTAAGTTCACAGCTCAAAAATTCATTTTATTGTTCTGTCCAGTAATAACAATGAAAAGCAGCTGCCGGAATTTGGAGCTTTGTTCATAAAACTTTATCTAAGTCTACTCCGAGTGACAGCAATGCATTCAACTGCGGCTTAAAGTGTTGAAAAACAGGTGGATAATAACAATAAATAGCATGGAATACAATATATATAATCTGTATACCATATATGATTATTATACGAGACTGTAGGGTGTATATATTTTTAGCTGTGTTTACTTTGGGAAAAACTAACTTATTGCCTATTTCCCTTTCAATTATTTTAGTTTTTGACCATTCTTTTTCTCTGTTTTATATATATATATAAATTTTGTATAGTTATTTTCTATCTGAAACGTAGCGCTTGATATTCGCTTCTATATTTATATTTAATTGCTGTAAACTATCTACAAAATGTCCTGTCCATTCTCTTGTTTCTGAACAACTAAACAAGAGTACAACATACATTGCCTGTTTTTGTGGGATATTTTGTTGGTAGCGTTGAAACTTTCGTGTTTTCGAGCAATTGCTAAAGTTTAAATTGCATGCACATTGCGCCGGAATCTGTCGCGCTCGATTAACGTTCAGATGGGAACGCATACTCGTATCCGTATGAGTATGAGCCATTGGCTGAGAACTTTCAATGTACTCAATGTACAAGCCGAGCCTTATTTGCATTTTTAATTAACTAACAAGTGCTTGCAATTAAGGCAAGTCCAGAGTCCAGAGCGGCATTACCATATCCATACACGAGCATAACAACAGCTGTGGGCTCAGATCTGGCTGGTTGCTGTAAATCAATTAGGCGTAAATATGTTTGGGGCCAACTTGGCATAAATTACCAACGCTTGACAGTGTGATATTTGCATACGAAACTTGTATCTCATTTCAGACTCGTATAAATATACATATATATTTGTATATATTTTAATTACTTTAATTATCTAACATTTGCGCTTATTTTTGTCCAAATTATACGCCATTCGTCATGGGTAAACTGTCAGAAGTTTTGAAGTCAACATCTGTGTCATGCTTTGTGGCACATGTTCTGCTGTTATGCCACATTATGTCATGAATATGTTAAACTGTTGCCACTTTGACAGCCGCGACAACCATCTTTGCCGTTGGCTTTTCCACTGACGATGGCTGCAAGGTTGGCCCGAGTTTCAAGTCTATTTTGACATTTATTAGGCCGCCTTTGGCAAACTTCTTGCGTTCCGTTGCATTCCCCTCAATTGCAGGCAACACAATTTGACAAGTTGAGCGTAACTACGCCAAATAACGAGTGACAGCGCAAATATTTTAGCAACTACGACAACGACTGCGTAACTGACAAAATGACAAACTGACTGGTTGGGTAAATGGGCAAAGGAGTGTCTTACCTGGCATTTGAAAGTTGGCAGTTGTCGCTGGAATTTTCCTTTGTTGCCATTGAGTAAATTTTGAGCGCTTGACATAAATCAAATGTGATAATATTATATAATACATATTCAATAGTCGTTTGCAATATTTTTCCTTTGATTTTTGACTGTGCTCGTGCGCAACTAATTTGGTCATCAATTACAGTTATTTCCACATATCCACAGACTTTGAATTTCAATAAGCATAATGATGGTTATTTTTTATAAAATATTTTCCACTTGGTTGAACAACGACATTTTTGTGGTTTGCCCTTGCACAAGGACCAACGTTTAACAGGCCGTATGTGTAATATTTCTCTCTACTCTGTAATTTCAAGGTATTTATATTTAACTATACGTCCCATTGTTATGTCACATAAGTTTAATAATTTATGTTATCTTATTATAAACTATTATATATATTTGGAGAGACTTCCCAATTGACTTCGGTAATTGAGTACGATCTCGGTTTTTATGTCTGAAGTTGAGTAATGCATTCAATCGGTAGACTAATCAGATTTTGATTGATCTGATACCTATTTGTTTTGACTGCCTTTTCCTAGTTAAATATCCGTCTCCATTGTAGAGCATTCAAGCAACCTCCAGTTTAAACCGTATGAGCGTCATTTCGTTGCTGGTAAAACCGTAGGAGGCAGGCATCAAACAATGTACCTACTTTTCCCGTTCCAGCCAGACTTCTCATGGAGCATATAATAATGCCGTCGCGACATTGAAATGAAAAATGATTGCCTGCTGTGCCTGTGCTTTTTGGTCGTGGAATTCACAATTTACGTGGTGCATATTTAAAGTGCGGGCTGTTGCATTTGTTGTATAAATAAAATTACGCATACGCCTCTTGTGACATTGAGCATACTAAACGGGTAACGCGAACTTAAAGTTAAGGGGCTACGCAAAGGGCCCAAAGGGCAACTCTCATGGGCAACTCTCATGACCTACCACAACTACCACAGACAACAACAACAAAAACAACAACAACAACAGAATCAACCACAAATAAACAAACTATGCTTAATTGCAAAGGGGTCCTGGGCTCTGACTTCTGGGATCTGGGTGTCCGCCTCTCAGAAAGTCAAGTAAATGTCTCTATAAACTGCAAAAGTTGCCCAGGCGAACCACTTGGGAGCACGACTTAACCTCAATTTTGATTAACAATGTCTGGCAATGAAGCTGTCAACGTGCGGCCAAAGCGAACCCGGCAAGACAGACCAGGTTTGTCCTCTGAGTTATGGGCGGGTGGTTCTGTTGGGTTGTGTCTCATACACGACACACACACAAACACATCGAGCCTGAAAAATGAGCACAATTTGTTTGTTGGCTTGCCAGCTGCGACTGTTGGCAGCCACTTGGGCAGACCTCGACCTCACAACAATTTCCCGCAAATATATATTTTATTTGTGCACATTATTCATTTGCTAATAACATGTTTACGGGTAAACGTTTGGCGTTGCCACTTTTGAAATTGAGCCGTCGCCTTCTGTGGCGCTTGCTCCGCCTTCAGTTGCATAATGTAGTGCTCCAGCTGACTGGGCACGTTCTGTCGTAGATTCAACGTAGGCGTTATAACTGCTGTGTCCATTTGACGACGAGCACGAAAATGTTGACGCAGACCCTTTATGCCAAGTGCGGGTGCTTCGATACAGAGAAAATAGGCCAGCTCCATGCCGCTAATGAGCGAACAGCCCAAAAATAGACCAGCAATGCCACCAAAGCTTACTGTAAGTAATTTAAGATGCAAGTCAGTGATTAGAATGATAGTTTGACTAGATTATCTGATTCTAGATTGAAATGCTAACGAGATGGAATCGCATACAGATTAATATTCAAATCACAGCCTCCATAGAAACTTGTGATATGAATATCAAAAACTGTAGATTGCAACTAAAAATGAAAACCAAAGTTCAATCATTGACTTTCACTTTGAGTTTTGGCTGTTTTCTTTTCCACTCACCTACCCATTAAGTCAACCCAGCCGAATACTAGACTGGTGCGATATACCATCATGGTCTCAAAGCGGAAATGCACATCCAAGTCCACATATATGTATTGCCAACCACTTCCGGCGGCAGAAACGATGGCCGCACATCGTTGATGTAGTTGAGCGAGTAACAGTTGCGAAAGCATTTACAGACCATGCCCTCATAATTGTTACGGACAAAGCGCTCCTCGCCCGGCTGATGGGAATAGAGCAGCATATCTGTGTGTTTTTGTGTGTGTGTGTGTGTTTAGCATAGACATTTAGAAGTGGCTCTGACCATTGGTTTGTTACGCACCATTGTGTTCCGCCAGGCAGAGTAAATCTTGAGAGCGGCAGGAGCGATACTGGCCTGCAATCAGAGCAGAATTTCAAGTCTGTATTGCGGTTGGGCGGAACGTGCTTACCCGGCGGAAAAAGCAAGTCCATTGTGCAATTACAAAAACGCACCAAGTACTCCTGATGGCACTCCGATTGGCAATTCTCAATCATGTAGATGTAGCCCAGCAATGACTTAAAGTCGCGACTACTGTTCTCGTCCTGCAAACAGTTTGTGCATCAAAAGAAACAAATTAACTGAATTTCGTTTGATTAAGAAACAAAAAAGAAACTAACATCGAATACACATTTACGCTGCTCCGAGCTTACGGACCGTGTATCATTGTCATAAAAGTAAATTGTGGGATCTATTTCAAGTGTAGTTTGCGTGTTGGCCGGTACAAAGAAAGGATGCTTATGCCAGACATACGGTTCCGTAACCATGACCTCAATACCCTTTTCATTCTGACGACCTGGCCAGTGTTTATCCGGTTGTATGAGCACCCGGACGACTAGGGCGCTCGTGGGACCAGCGGATCCAGTGCGCCAGGGCCACAAAGGATCCAGCAGTTGCATGCGTTTACCCTCGACTGTTTCTAGAGTGTTGAAGGCCCAGCAGAGTCCATTCTTGCTGCGTCGTTTCGAGAATATCTCACAGCAATTGTAGGGATAATGACGCCACTTGCAATCAGCCAATAATTCCTCACAGGTCCATGTCATAAAGTCTACAACCAGGCTGAAGTTGATGTGGCTCAGCAGCTGTGTTGGCTCATCTCGCAGTTGCCCAAAGTCTCGAAAATTTCCAAAGGACATGTCATCATAGCCACTGACAATGCGCTCGAACAACGTCAATTGCAACGTATCGCTGACATTGGCCATAAATCGACGCTTGGCCTGCTCCAGACGCTGCCAATTGAGTCGATTGCGATTACATATGGTAATGACAGGGAAGGCAATGCGATAAACCGGAAATCGCGTACTATCCACCACAGTCTGAAAGTTGCCTTCGCTGTAACGTTTCGACAGTATGAGGCAAACATATACAGCGCCCAGAAAGGCGCACATAAAGGTGCACAGCCAGACAAAACGTTCCCAGCGACTGGCACGTGAGGCGAGCAGCCTGTCCAGGCCATGGATCGTTGTCCTTTTCCCAAATCGCAGAGCTAGCTGCCAGGTGGCCCTACTCAGTTGACCCAGCAGTAGTGTACAGCGGCTCGGTAATAGGCGCGATTTTAGCTGCAACTGCGAGTGCAGTGAACGCGCCGGCGGGTTATAGGCCAGAGTCATGGCTGGCCAAGAACTGAATCATTCGCACGCTCATTTTGGCGCTTTTATAGCGTTGCTCTATGCGTGCTGGAATGTTTTGGATAATTAGATACTTAGCCATGTCCTGGCGGCGAACGTGTTTAACGCCTATTAAACTCGTTGGGGACAAGTTGCCACAAAGGTCAAGTCTGCCCCATTCAATCATAAAGTGACTACCGACTGCCCAAGGGACTTGACTTGATTGGCATCAATGATTTGTCCCATATATGTGTCAAGCTAATTAGGCAAACAAATTCAATAGACTTCAATCAATTGCAAATGATTTGCACACAGAGATTGGAGAGTTAGCAAGACGTGACGAAAATCTAGATGCACTTTCTTAGGGCAAGCTTAGGTTCCCTTTGAGATCTATAAAATAAATGAAATACATTCATTTTGCGATGCTTTAATATATTATTTTATTTTAAAATGAAGTTGATCTTTAAGAGTTTTCATAATAAATATTGGATGTATCGGATAGGGAACTTATGAACTTCATTACTTGGGTCTTATACCCTAATTATTAAGGGTATTCAATTATCAATTGAACATTTTTGGTATAAAAAGCTTGACCCACTAACCTATTGGTCATAAAATGTACATCAGGCAAGTAGGAAAAGTGAAACGGAATTCCCGGCCAGTCAGAGCCTGGCAAGATTATCACCAGCCGAGCACTGAAGCCGCTTGGATGCAGCTGCTCACTCGCTATACGATTGGACGCCACATTCATGGTTTCTATCAGCTCTTCTGGCCCATAATGCGACAGCGCATGCGGTAAGTGCAGCCAGCTATGTGTCCGCTGGTAATGTTACCACATCTGTACTGCTTTGACTACATCCAAAGGTTACTCTGGGCCTTGGCGCTACTCGGTGCCTTCTCTGTGCTCTCATATGTCACATATTTGTTGGCGGAACGCCATCATCGCATGTTATTTCATACCGTAATAGCTAACTCGCATTGGTCCATTCGTAATATTGCATTTCCTGTGGTCGTTGTTTGCAACAAGAATCGATTAAACTGGTCCCGTCTGCCTGAGATCAGCCAGCGCTTCAACATCACCGATGCACAGCAGCCTCTCCTGGAGAAGGTGCTTACCGCCTACGATGCACTCAGCTTTTCACATTTCGATGTCTTTGAGCCGCTGAATGGACTACCCCTTGATACGCTCACTCATCTTAACTTCACTCGGATTGTAAGCGAAATGGCCTGGCGCTGTGATGAAATGTTTGTAGAATGCAGCTGGAAAACCCAGACACGGAATTGTTGTGATCTCTTTCGACCACGTCGGCTACTTCAAGGCGCTTGTCTTGCCTTTAACGAGCTCGAGCAGCGCTCTAGTGTGGAGGTAGGCAGAAACACGGGCCTTGTGGTTCGACTTCGTTTGAATGAGGCATCGCATGCACCTGGCAATCAGGAGCCTAAAGGCTTTGTGGTGCGTATTAATACAAGTAGCGTTTTTAATAGGGAAGATGTATCTTTTATCAAATAGTAACTGATAGAATAGAGTCAGACACAGTAAATATCAGTTGCTTAACTTCTACCATACAGCTCAATATTATGGAGCCAGGTGTATGGTTCGATTTTCCCATCAGCGTGGTGCCTGATATCGATACTAACGTTGGCATCAGAGCAGTCTACCACTTCTACGATGAGAATACCTATGGACTGCATAGTCAGCAACGGGAGTGCCTGCTGGATTACGATTTGGAGAGCAATCATCACCAGTTTCTAGCCCTGCGAGGCCATAAGTATATGCTGGAAAACTGTTTGGCCGAATGTCAGCAGCTTTATATGCTGCGTTATTGCAATTGTACTTTGGATCTGTTCTATCCGCCCTCCAGTTATGCCGCCTGTCGGCTAAAAGACCTGCCCTGTTTGGCGGCAAACAATCATCTGCTGCAGAACTATGAGGTACCTGGGGAGCAGTCATATGTAAGACAGACTCATATGGGTCTTTTCTGCGATTGTCCACATAATTGTAAATCTCTGACGCTGCTGCCCGATGTGCGTAAAAGTTTCTTAAGGCCACGGCACAGTGCGAATTCATCCCTACGCAATGGAAACAGTACACTGTTGCTCAATATCTACTACCAACGCAATTATTTGTTGGTCTATAAGACCAGCTTAATATACAGTTGGCTGGATCTAATTGGTATGTAGTATTCCATATTCAAGCTATCTAAAATGTATTCTTTAATTAGATGGAAACTGAGCTATAGACCATACGGATTCACACTTCTTCTCTGCTTACAGTTTCCTTTGGCGCCATCTGTCAGCTTTGTCTAGGCTGTTCAATCGTTGGTATTCTCGAGTTGTTGTATTTCAGTCTACTGGATGTACCCTATTTCTGCTGGCTGCGCTATAAGTTGAGGCGTCTATCTTAAACTATCCAATAAATAGTCCTTTTTTCCCCCACTTAAGTATGCTATATATTTTTTTGTTTGTTTAAATTGCATGCCATTAATGGTCTGCTGGATACTGAAGAGCTCTGGACTTGACTCTGGCTTGACATATGCAAAGCATTTGCTTTCAAATGTCTTTTGTTCTTTTATGAGATTTTTTGACGAAGCGCTTTAATTTTGTTATAAGTGCTTTGCTTAGGGGTTCTAACAAAGGGTAGTTTTTGCCAAACTAATAAGCTCGCTTTACTTAACAGCTAAGGCTTCAAAAGCTCAATGCTGAAAGCAACAAGCAGTGTTCGATGCAAGCAGAGCAAGGTAAATGAAATGGGAATATAGAATACACAATATGAAACGTATAACAGATAACATAGAATAAGTTATATTAAACATAGAATATAGAACATGGCACATGGTACACAGAACATAGAATATAGAACATAGAACATATAACATATAACACATAACATAGAACATAGAACATAGAACATGGTACACAGAACATAGAACGTAGCATTAAAAAGATAGAACGTATAACATATGACATATAACATATAACATAGGACAGAAAAGTAAGTTAACATATATTGAAACATTGTTATATTATTTATTATAGCAAAACATAGAAAATGTTAAGACATTATCTTGTTTCTCTACTGTCCGCTTGAAGCATTTTAATGCTTATCAGATTGGTTGAAAGCAGTTCAAAACCTATCAAGTAGATGCTCAGGATAATATTTACTAAGGTCTCGAGCACTTCACAGACGATGAACAGAAAATTGTAGACAAATTGGTTCGTTTTAATGAAGAAAAGCAGACAGACATACATAAAAACTTAATAAATGAATTACTTTAATCGTAATTGGTCATTTCAGCGGGCGTAGAAAGGTTTCGAGACTTAATAACATTTCACCCATTTCGTGACAAAGACACTTGCTTTCAATAAATTTGCCTCTCAAAACTTACAAGTTAATTTAATTTGTTATATATTACTAATAACTAATACACTGAAGACAAACAGTTATAATAACAATTAAGAGGATTATATATAATTAAGGCAGAAATAACTATTTAAACAGGATTAAAACATAACTTATAGTCAAGAGTCTGCCATTATTATTAAGTTAAGTTAAGCGACACTAGATAAATTATTATTGGCCAATAATTAAATCAATGCAAAGGCTATGAAATTTGGGTGACTTTCTTACAATGAAAGATGTCGAATAATATTGCTTTTAAATAATTTTATTTCGTATTTCAAAAGCAGATTGTAAAGTACGAGCTAAGTTTGTTTTATGTGAAAAGGATCAAAAGGCTGCACTTAGCACTTTGATCAGAATTTGATGACCAGAATTTACGAGAAAAGGAACGTTTACTTGATGACCAATATATATATATATATTTATTTATAAATATATAGAGATTGAGAGATATAGATATAAGAAAAGACATAGAATAGGTAGAATTGATTGAATCTATATTAAGATTATTATTGTTTCAAAGCTACATGTATCAAATTCAAACCCTTATTTGTGTGTAATGTGATAGAATAGAAAACTTAAAAGGAAAGCTTTATATGAATGAAGCTATATATAGATTATATCTTAAAGAGACTTCTATTGTCTCAAAGGAGTATGTATCAGCTGCCTTCAATTAATTTAATATTCTGTAGTATTTGAAATTGTTTAATTAATAGAGTTTTTGGCTGGTTTCCAATTTAGAGCCTTAGATTAGATCCATTAAGTGTGTGCATCTGATGAAAGCTATGAGCGTATACAGTTAAATCCTTATAATTTGGAGTATATCAGCTTAACCTGTCCAAAAATAGATGTTCTCCTACTGTCGTTGAAGTTGTTTTTTAACGGTTTATTGACTGGCCGCGGGCTGTGACTTAACTGCTGCAATGTCGCCCTAACAAGCAGCATCCGGACACTTTACGTGGTGGTTTTTGAGTGGGGGGGGGGGGATTCGGGTTGTCCGGGAATCGGGCTGCTCCATATACTACCATTCAGCTGCTCTGCGGCTGGGTGCCTTGTCGAAATTACGCTCATAAACGTGACTTGACATAATAATCTCTGACTACGCCCGCTGGCTTTGTCTTTTACTTTTTGCGTTTTGCGTTTTGCCAGCTGCTTTTGCCTTCTTCTCATATATACACACACATACAAACATATATATACCTATATATGTATAATATATATACTTGCACACATATAAATATATTTTTTTCGGCGTTAATTTTTTCGCCGCCTTTTGTTGTATTCTCTTTTAATGTTTGTGGTTGTTGCTATTGTGGAGTCAAGTTTTCTTTTGGTTTGTTGTTGCTGTGGTTGTGGTTATTGTTGTTGTTGTTGTTGTCTTCTGGGGTCAGCAGCCGGTTGGCTAATATTGCAAAAATTTCATTAGTTTTACAAACAAGCAAACAAACAAAGCAAGAAACAAATATTTGTGCTTGAATTTTTTAACAGTTTAGTGGCAGTTGTTCTGTTTTTTCTTCGTGTTGTTGTTGTTGTTGTCGCTCTTGGCCAGTGCCACGTTTTTATCTAAAATAAAAAAGCAACGCCAGCTGGGGTTATGGGCAAGGTTCAGGTGAAGCCAACGGTCGCCTGGGATCTAGCGTAAATAAATAAACGGAAAAATACCGAGAACACAAATTCCGATCGAAACATCGAATTCAGAATACACTCTTAACGTCTCTAGGGCATAACCTATAAATACGATATACAATTTCTTACATTGTGTTTGACAATAATTAACTGTAACTTAAAAATGTTAAACACTTTAAGCATTCTTTTCAAATTTACTCTAGACCAAACCTGTTGTCCTTGGATTCATTTGATTAATAAATTGGTAATGAAGCCAATATGCTTCAAGATCCATCGAAACGTCGCTGGGATTTGGCATCGGTTCAAAAACTGCATTGTCTAAGTAGTTAACGTACGACTCATACAGTATTTGGTTACTTACTATACAATCTGATACTTACCTTGATACCCTGGATAGAAGGGTATAAGAATACAAATGGCGCTGTGCGCTTTTTCAAATTGCGTTGGTTCTTTTAATTGAAAACTGTAATGGGGCGGGCGTTAAAGCGCAGCGTATAAATAGTGTCCAGAATACACGTTAAACACACTTGTGTGTGTATGTTCATATATGTATATATATATATATATATGTATGTATGCATGTCACACATAGAGAACATGCATGTATATGCATATATCATATTTTGTCGTCTCGCTAATTTGGTAGTTTAAAATGCATAGCGTCCAGTCAGCTGTGCTGTGCTGTGTGTGTGTGTTGTGTGTGTTGCTTTTTTTTGCCGCATGTTTGCGTGAAATGCGCTCATGGCTTCACAATATCTAAACAGAAAAGCTGTGACTCGTTTCGGGGTAATTAGATGTCTCTGTTGTCCTTCGCTGTCACATGCCTCCGGCTAAAGGCATCTCTGCAGAGCCGCTTGAGCTGCGGTTGCTGCTGTGGTTTTAGTTTTTTTTATATACACATATATATATACTATATATACCCTGTACCTATGATGAATATAAGCTGAGAATACACATACTTTTATATGAAACCCCAGATTGATTTTTGTAGCAGATCGTTGATCAGCTAAAGATCTAAAATTAAAAAAAAAAGTAGTAACAAAAGTTTCTTGATAAGCGCTTTAGCAGGAAGCAGCTTTCCTTTTATTTAAGTTTCACTCAAGGCAGGGTATCTTCCAGTTCAGCAGACTCAACTAGCGTTTTCTTGCTTGTTCTTGTTCTGATTTTTATTGCATTGCTGTGGTTACTGTTAAGCGTCGGACGAGTTGGGCGTGTCAATTGGTTACGGAGGTTTGTCAAGTATTTTTCTTAAAACTATTTGAAATTGCTTTTTGTATGTTGAACTACGAGTTTTGTCATAATTATTAAAAACAACATCTCTGTAAATATTTAATTAAAAATTCATAGTAAATACCTTGCATAAAATACTCAGTGTAAAAATGTAAAAGGTTTCTTTTACCTATTTTTGTCCTCGTGGTTGTCTCTCGTAAAGCTAATTAATCAATATTTACCTTTAAGCTATTTTTTAATCGGTAAATCAGCCACTGAGAGATAATCAATCTTTATAAACTTAAATTAAACCTTTTTTGTCTCATTATCTCATTCGCTGCAATTTTGTTGGCCCTCTCATTATTTTAGGAACACGTAGAGCATCGCAGGAATGCTGCAAACTGGTCAAACAACGGCAAATTTGGCCCTTATCACCTTAAAACATAAATTATGATGACGATGGGGCTACTTTGTAATCAGCAAATTAAGTTTATAGCCGCCAGCAGCATATTATACAGTACTTGTACAAACATATTACACGAGTATATAAGGCTCCCAAGCACCTCGAAATGAAAAGTAAACTTGTCGCGATTTTTTGTTGTTGTCGCTTACCATGAAATGTAGGCAAATTTAAGGGATTCCTTCGTGCTTTTTTTTGTGGTTTTTTGAGGCGACAACATGGCAAACAACACACAAATCAGTCATTAAATTGTGCTACCATTTTCCGTTAGATAATCGAAATTTTAATGCAACGCCCGCGATGTTTACACTGCCCCGAAATGGGACACATTACTCAGGCGCCTCCCGCCTTGTTCGGGTTGTCGGCGCCGTCGAAAATTTGCGGCCTTTGCGGCATTGTTTTTTGGCACACACACACACACACACACGCAGAGAGAGAGAGAGTGTAATAAAGAAGGCGGGAGAGTGTGGGAATTGGGCTAAAATTGGTGTAGTCTTGGTGAGCCCGCAGCCGGTAACCGACACATGCGGTAATTTACCTAATTTTTGGGGCATTACGCCCACAATCTCTTTGTTGTTGCAGCCGCCCGTGCTGATGGAACTGATTGGATTTCAGAGTTTGTTCCTGAGACTCGAAACACGCGATTTAATCGAATGAGCCTTTTATATGCACGCATTTCAATATTAAACACGAACTGCTCTCCTTCTCCCACCCCCCTGATTTTCATATCTCTAAAGCTTTCCACTAATTTTATGACATAAAGCAAGTACTTCTACTAAGCACCAGTTCCGCACTCATTAGAATTGATCCCCAGAGAGTTAGAAAGGAGTATGGAACTAGCAGAGGAAGAACTGTAGATAAGCTTTGGAAAATTTAGACTAAGTATTTGGATGATCGGAGACTAGAAGCAGGTCTTGAAATTGTGAGTCTAATAAAGTAACCTTCGGCTACTTTTAAACAAAATAGCAGCAGAATAGCTCAGAGTTGCCTAAAGTACAGTATTTTTATTTGATTTTATTTTATTTATTGGCTGCCAGCGAAGATTGCGACTGGGATCACTGATGGGCTTTGTCCGATAAATCTGCGGCTTATTAACGTTTTCGTATATATTTAAAAATCACTTGCTGATAGCTGAACTTGATAGTTTAATAGGCTTATTCGGTGACCCTTATCAATATTTGAGCTTGCTTAAGCTAATAGCTAAGCGAAGTATTGGCATACACTATAAAAAGCACCAGGCATATTTCCCATTGAGCTTCTGCTGTCTATAAGTTATAGACATCTTCCTAGATCATTTAGTTTAGTTGATTTCATAGTTTGAAATTATTTATCGATGGTTTTATAAGAACAAGTTTGGAATCTGCTGTTTTCGTTATAATATTATTTGTATGTTTCCTTAACATCTTTTAGAAAAATCTATACTAGAGTATTTGAAATTCGTTCTCTTGTTGTTTAAATTATGCTGTTTCCTATATCCTTCAATATACATTGCAAATCTCGTCTACAGTTAATAAACTGAATAAAGGGCGACTCAACAGCTAAAACGGCTGTCAAAATGTCACAGCAACAGATTTTCATTCAGAGTTTGGGGTTAACTTGGAAAATACTTGCATGTACATATATATATGATATACTATTGTATGGAACTGTGTGGTAGCATATGCTGACACACCGACCGAGAGGGCGCACCTGCCAGACCCAAATCTGCACTCGTTGGCGCGGTTGCCAGACCCGTTTAATAAGACACGGATTATCGCCTGGCATTATTTCAATCACATACCAAGTGTCGAGTATTTAGCAGACAACAAACACGCGCCGAGCTTACGTTCCCCCCTTCGGTACCCCTCTCCCTGTCAGGCAGTAGAGCTGCTAAAAAAGCCAATAAAAATACTTTGTTTGACAAATAAAAGCCGCAGTGAGAGCTTTGGCGATAAAATTTTCTAGATGGCAGCCAGTTGAGAGCAAGGGGCAGCAGGACAGTGGGACAGCTGCTGGCTGGCGAATGCCTGTTTAACTGACAGTCACATAAAGTCACATATGTAGGTGTGAATATGTGTTTATGTGTGTGTGTGTGTGTACGAGTGTGTGCTTGTCGAGCAGCTTCTTTACGTCGTTTGACTTTACGAGCTGGAGCCAGTGGAAATGTCCTGACCATCTTGTCTGGCTGAGTATCTGTTTATACCCTATAGCTATTCCTCCAAAAGAGCAATACTTACTATATTGAAATATATATATGTGTATAAAATATATGTTTATCAACTGAAAGTTCTTAAGAATTAGGAAAAACCTTCAACCTTTCCGCTAAAATGTTACATCAAGTTTATTGCTGGCAAACTCCTGCAACCTTTGCCGTTTAATACACTTAAGTCTATTACAAATTTTGTAAATATGCCCAGAGACATGACAGTCTTGTTTAATATTTACAGTTTATTGTTTGCCCCACCTGTCACATGCTTAAGACAGCTGCTAGCATTGCTGATTACCCTCAATATGTCCTTTCCATGCAACGTTTCGTAGGCTATTTCAACATTGCCAACAACTTCTATAAACTACATTAAAGATGTACTCGATTCAGTAAACAAATATATTCTCAGATTAGCTAAGTATAATTTTCAATCTGATTAGTTTTATAATATATATTATATCATACATAAAAGCATTTGAGCATTTGGAATCAGTATTATTTGAGTACCATCTACCCTGTTAACTTGTATCTATTTTGTTAGATTTCATATAGGCCAGGGTATGTCCAGTGTCTTCTACTTACTGTTAAAATATTTTTGCTGGTTTTCTGTTTGGTTTACTTAATGTTGACTTCCACTCAACGATCGTTGTTGTTTTTGTTATTGTTGTTGTAAAGAAGGATGTCAACGACGACGGCGACTGTCCTTCTCCTATGCTGTTCCAGCTGCTTTCTTTGCTCGCTGTTTGACAATAATCAACGCCGAAGCTGACGACGTCGCTTTTCATATATTTGCCAACATGAACATGAACGGCCATCAGTGATATGTTTTATCCGTGCACATATTTATTCTCTTATTCTGTGTGTAGCTTTAACCTGGCTTTAAAATCAGTTGATGACGACATCAACTCATCATCATCACCATCACCATCATCATTATCATTGGCATCATCAACATGCCCATCTCATTTGCGTGCCTTGGCGTTCTGCTGTCAGCTTTTCATTTAGATAAAAGGGCTGGAATAAGGCATTGCCGAAACTAATTAAAATTTTGTGGTAAAATATTTTTTTGGGGGCACTGTCAATATGCAAACGAGGATCAGAAAACTGTTGCCGACTTTTGGGCGCATTCTGCCAATTGCAATTAAAGACGACAAGAATCATTGAATGTTTGGCTCTCAAGCACGTTTCGGGCTTCAAAAGCTCGTAACGCATTTCGTGTGCCTGCTGTTTGTTCATATGTTGCAATAATGTCAACACACGCACAAACCCAGATACATGCATACAGACAAACACACACGCACACACACACACACAGCACATTTGGCAACATTATTAATCAACTGACCAAGCCATATGAAGTCCTCGAACCCAGCTGTGTTTATGTCGCCATCAACATGAAATGCTTTGCCGTCTGTTTGACTGTTATTTAATTGCACTCCCGCACACACACATACACAGACACACACACACTATCAGACAGTACTATGGTAAAATATGAAGTTTTAGGCGGCATAAACTAATTACTAAAAGATATGTCAAGTTTCTGTTACTGATGTGTGTTTCTCAATGCTTTTGTCAATTGAAAGGGGTTTTGGATAAGTGCAGACTTTTTAATCTAACAAGCAACTTATATATAAGTTCAAGAAAATAGTAGTTAAAACCGTTGAGTATTACATATTAATATATAGGAAACTTTCTTCCTTTCAAGGCTAAAGCATTTTCAAACAAACAGTTGATTGTCTTTAATACTATTTAATCTAAAATATTGTATACTAGTTTAAGAATTTCAAAATAGACAATATCTCTACATTTGCTGTCTATTTTTTGTATCCTCCTTTTGTATTAGTTCTTTGTGTATATCCAGGAATCGATGTCTGTTTTCATTACCCATGAGGGAATTATTTTAAATAAATGATTTGCTCATATTCAAATTTGTTTATAAAAGAAACAAAACTTTGCCTCTTACCCATTGTGCACACAGTAAGGCTCCCAGTCCATACCTATCGCAAGAGCAGGCACTGTTTGAGTGCTCAAATGTTCAATAAATGATTGCATATTTTTGAGTGATTCAATATTTGTCAGTCTTTGGAAATATGCGTTTTTGTTTATATTTTTGACTGTTTGCCTTTTTGTTGTTGCTTCTTTTTACACACTTTACCCATTAAAAATGGGTGAAAAGTATGCAACCGACAGACGTATTTTATCTTTGAACAGGTTAAATAGTTAAGTCGATAAAGCAATGTGCATCTGACTGTATGAACACTCTATACACCACACGTAGGTTAAAAATATAATAATTGAATTAAGGCTGTCTCGTAGTCGGATATACTCTACTGTACTTTACTTCTTCTTTATTATTTGCGCATTTGACGATTTTATTTTGAATTTGTTATTTTTTCCCGTTTGAAATTCAGAAAATGTTTGCTCCTTTATTACTCTTCTACAACTGACAAAAAATGTCAAATATGAAATCCATTCACACATAACTAATTTGAAGTATATTAAGTCGTTAATAAATGAGTTTTAAGCAGAGCTGAGGACTGCTTTGATATTGTTAGCAACTTATAGCGCTTTATCGAGAATATGTTCGAATTGATAGGAATATTTTACATATAAAAGAATTTGAACTATCCGTATTATGTTTCCTAAACGAAATCAAATGGTGTGATTTTTCTGGTGAAATAGTTTTTCATTGCAATATATTTTTAATTTTATTTTTACAAAAGTTTCTTGACACATTTTGATTTACATTTTACATATTTGGAATTCAGTGGCTGTTTTTATGTTTGACACAAAATAACTTTTCAATTGGCCTGTGAAATTTCACACGTGTTTTCGTTGTGGATAACTAAAAATGCGCAAAAGTGTCCGTGTATGTGTGTGTGTGTGAGTGCATGTTTGGCTGTCTATTTGTTAGTGTGTTTGGGCATTCTTTTAGAGGCGTCACAATAAAGCCACCAAAAATAACAGACAAGCACACGGACAGCTGCTGGCAGTTAGGTAAACAAATGAACAAGAACAGTGAAACAACAATTTCAATCGCAGCAAACACCAAAACATTTACAAACACTGTGGCAAACCACAAATATTGTTGTTGCTGTTGACTTTTGGCCAAACTGCAGTTGGGTATAACAAAAGTACCGTTTAATAAACACACACAAACACACACACAAGCTGCGCATGCTACGGGCTCTCGTGCCACTGGAGCTGCCAACTGGACACACTATCAAACACTCGGACACCAGACGCTGTCGCTGCTGTCACTGACACTTAAACGTGCGAATTTAGCCGCAGATTCTGTTGGTTTCTCTCGTTGTTGTTGTGGGGTTTTTGCGCATTTTATTTGGAAACATAGCGAGAAAGCGTACAAACACTGGAAGAGGGGTCTTGACTATAAGGGATCAGTGGCTTTATATGAGTAGATTATCGTAGTATGTTATCACGAGTCATGACATGATGGTAATTAAGGTCGGAGTTGAACATGTTGTGGCATATACTCATTACTCCTAAAGGGTACGTACTGAAGGCCAGAAAGAAGACGACAAAAACGATACTTGACCTTTGCTTCAAACTGATTGCGTCATAGTTTTAAGTCCGCAATCCCATATGACAAAGGTTTGGTTAAGCTAACATGAAATGTTGTCTACCCGATTGCATCACACTTTGAACGACTTGCGAAAAAAAACAGCAATCAATACAATGGAATGATGCAAATCGGGGCGATCAAGCAACACGTGTCCGGCTGACCGAGCAACGCGATTCGCGGTTCGGTCAGCAACAGTCACACGTGACGGGCAAAGCCGTACGGCTTAAAGTTCCGGATCGAACCGGCCAACAAGGCAAACGGCGTGCCAAGCACCCATTGGCTGTACTCATCGACTGGTCGCAGAAACTGGAACAGTGCGAGACCTTTGGGCAGCGACTGGACGCAGTGTACATATAGTGGTAGCCTCCACTCAATACGTTGCCTATATTGCGTCACTCTCACACGTGAAGTGCGCGCTACAATTTCAAATAAAACATATTGAAACGATTCTACAACGATTCTTAGTATCAGCGAAACTAATTTGACTTACATGAATGAATGAAATTTCTACTGATAAGCCCACAGCACACTCACATACAAACACACAAACACACACACACACCCAACCGCAGCCAGTATACAGATAGCACATTGAATATCAATTTGTGTGGTCGCGCGCGCCGGCGGCGAGTCGAGGAAACCGCAAACCAAGCAGAGCTGAGAACTCGATCCGACAATCCGACAATCCGACAATCCGACAATCCAGCAAACTGCCAACTTAGCATACTCGTCAAGTCAACCCAAGACAGCCAGACAATGCGAGACAGTCCCATAAATGCATAAACGCATAAGCCATGTAAAGGCCCTACAATTGGCATATAGATTGTATAATGACGGTTTGCACTCCATAAATATTGAATTCAAATGGATTCATTATAATAATTGCTTATATATTTATTTATAATTATAACATATTTATTGCTTTAAGTTCAGCAGAAATATTAACGTAAATTGCCATTTTAATTGCTATTTAATCGATTTTTAATTTTAATCCCAATGACATTAGTTGACAGTTTGATTACCTTTTTCAATTATCATCAGATAGTTCATATATTCTTTATCATTACCAAAAGTTGATGCGATTAAAATGTATTCGTCTATTTGTCTGGCCGTCTGGAGGAACGTTTGAAATAATTATTTGTATAATTTTGTCTGTCATCAAAATAATCACCCATTGACCTTGCAAAAACCAAGTTCGAGGAACCACAAAGCTGATTTCACTTGCTTTAATTTCACAATATTGTTTTAAGAACTTTTTATGCTCTCTCCGTGGCTCAATTAAAGTGTATTTATTTTTATTTTCAACTTAAAACTTGCGCACACATTGCGACTGCCATTGACATTGCAGCTGCCATAGTTGCTGGTGTTTTATCCTAAAGAGCATTTGGTCCTCGTCGTTTTTATAGCTTAATTAATTAACGATTGGGGCAACCGCTGAGACCAGAAGGCAATCAGGCGATGTCATGGGACGGACACTCCATGCGTTCGTTCTGGTTTTGGGTTGAAACTCTATTGAGTTTTGCCATGCAGATCACGTGCGTATATTTTGGTCTGGGTGCCTTGTTAATGGTCTATTAATGTGGGCGCAGCATGTGGTTGCCAGGTGACTTGGACCCATGCGGCGTATGAGTAATACTCGTTTGCTGGAGAACGACCCTCAACAAGTTGCCAACTGAAAATCAACGAAGACTTCTATCAAGCTCGGCTTTGGCTGCACAGGAAGCGCGTTAATTAGCAAATAAATAAAAAGCGTGCCGGCAAATAAGACACGCACACAAAGCATATGTGACCTGTATGTGAGTGTGTGCGTGAGTGTGTGTGTGTGTGAATGTGCTACTAGGTGTATCTGTGCTTCTGTTTGAGCATTGCTCTGTCGCTGTGATAGATGCTGATTTCAATGCATGACGTTGCCAACAAAAAATTTCTTTCTTTATGCTGACTCTGCGTTTCATATATCCTGACGGCAGCTCTGCGAATGCCCTGCAAGTTGGTTGAGTCTGTTCTCAATAGAATTTGGCAACTGAAAGCTGGTACATTGATTCGCACAATCTGTTAGAAACAGTCAGATCTGAATTATAAATTGAATTGAATTAAACTTGAAGTTCATTAATTAAATAAGCTTTTTTAAAATAATTTTTATAAAATGCTGCGCAAATTATTTGAAATCTTGCCACAAACATTTTGCAAGTCACTGAAAAATAATTGAGCTTTTAATGTGTATTTCTATACCACATCTAAAATGTCTATAA
This sequence comes from Hirtodrosophila trivittata, assembly GCA_035045065.1. NCBI lineage: Eukaryota > Metazoa > Arthropoda > Insecta > Diptera > Drosophilidae > Hirtodrosophila > Hirtodrosophila trivittata. The sequence goes on from JAWNNK010000481.1 coordinate 224,741, forward strand.
ATTTTTTACTATATCATTAAATAATACTTTTAAGCAGGATTCAAGGTTTCGAAACAATTTAAAATAGTACATCTAGATCAATTACAGATCATTTGCAAGTCCATATACCGGAGAGACTCCGTCTGTTTGGAGTCTGCCGTATATTTTCCATGGCTCTGTTATAGGCTGTGACGGGGTTGGCTTTCAACATTTTCCCGCTCCGCACGTTGGGCACGTAATTGAAAATTAACTTGTCTCGCTGGCTGCAATGTTACCTTTGCCCCACCTCTGACATACCCCCACTGCTTATGCTGTCAAAGATTCTGTGGGCATATGCGTGCTGCATATTGATGTGTTTCAGCTTTCAGTCGACGAGCGGCAGGACAGGCGGTTGTGTAGTGAAAAAAGTTGAGGAAAAGTGAGAGATAGCGAAAGAGACAGAGTTACTTAAGTAAACTTTTATTTACAATACTTGATGGCCTAACTAGTTAAAGCTTATAGAGAACAGTGTTTATACTAGATGTGAAGCTACCAGAATCTGCAGCGGTCTATGGGATTCATGGGTGTTCCTGGGGCGCATTGGAAGACCTCGGCAAACTCAGGCATCTGGGCCAGGACATAGTTTAGGCGCTTGCTGCCCGTATCATGAAATATGTCTGCCTCCTCGCCGCAAAAGAATTGCGCGAATTGCAGAAAATAGTAGCGTCCATTGATGCGTCTCTCCGCCGGCTGTTGCATGTATGTTTGAAGCGCCAAGCGCGTGCCACTATGTCCGCGGCGCGTTCGTTTAGCATAACAACATCGCTGTCATTGAGGCAATTGACACTGGCCACATAGTTGGCATTTAGCAGCAGGTGATCGCTGTAGTCACGCAAAACGCCGTGAGCATCGTAGTCCACAAAATAGGTGTCAAAGGCGTGAAGCATCTCATGGCCCAGGGTATTGGCCAAGTCGCCATAGAGCAGAGCTGGCCAAAACTCTGCATGGTAGAAGGGCAGCTGCACATAGGCATAGGGCATTATGATGATGCTGCCCAGACAGTAGAAATACGGTGTTGCATCAATATTGTCGAGCAGCTCGGGTGCATGATAATTGAAGCTGTACCACAGTTGCCGCATGGTCGCATTCTCACTACGCTCCAGCTCCGCCAGATGTGTGTAATAATGCAACAGGCTCTGCATATGATTCTCATAGAAGTCGCCACCCACTCGCCAGTGTCGCTCGCAGTCCTTAAAAAACTGCACACTCGCATTGCGTGGCATGTTACCCACATTGAGCCGTACGCCTTCCACCTTGTCCTGCAACGCCTGCAACAGCGTGGCATCCAGTCCGAACTCGTTGAGTCGCAATTGCTGGGAAAACTGGGCCTTTAGCTCCTCGAAGACGCCAAAGATAACACGCTCGTCCGCCGCACGTCGCCGCCCGTAGTAGGTGTGCTCGTAGGCATAGTTCATAGACAGGTAGAGGGTCTTGCGCATGTGGCGCACACAAGTGTCGCTTAGGTTGGAGTGGACCGGACGACTCGCGGGGTTGTGGGGAAGCTGCACCAGATGCTGCAGGAACCGCGCCCAGCTGTAGAGTTGAAGCAGGCGTCCATCGGCTTTGTTCAGATAAGCGATCAGACGTCGTATTGTGGGCAGTTCATCTACCAACAACTGATGGCTGCCACCAAATGTGGCACTCAGTTGTGTCTGCAAAGCCTGCGTCCAATTTAACTCAGGTAACTCCTGCTGCAGTTTGTCAAGTGTATAAATGTACAGCGTCTCCTCATCGCTGGTGTTGTTGTTTGCTGGACTAACTAGCTGGAACAGAGCGGCCTCCAGGCGTGCAAATTGTGTACGCAACTGCGCCAAATGCGGCAGCTGGCCATGTGTGTGGCGCCGCAAGGCACCGTAGATGGACGTACTGAGATTCAGGCTGAGATTGTAGTTGTGTGGCTGTATGAGCACCATATGCTGTGTGGCATTGTGCTGGCTCACCTCGATCTTCACATAGTGCTCGTGGTATCCGTAGCGACCCAGTATCGATACTAGTTCTAGCCAATGATGCGAGCTGGCATGCGGCAGCTGCTCCAAGTAGCGACGCAGGCGCGGTCTACTCAATCCCTTGCAGCTCTGATAGTAGCGTAAAAGTTTCGGAAACATGGGCAAGCCGTGTTCCGGCGCTTGGGGTGTATTCAACAGTCTCTCAAACAAATCCACGTAATGTTGATTGATGCGTGCGCCGCTTAGCGACATTGCTGATACGCCGGCTCCCTGTATGGAACCCCAATTTCCGCAGGCATGTGCATAGAAATCCTGGCAAGCATCCAGCTCCGGTTGCACATACTTCTCCAAGAGCTCTATATGATGAAAGTTGATATCCGCGCTACACGGCGGCTCCCTCCCTGTATCGGATGCAGTGAGACGACAGCTTTGATTCAGTTGATTTGTGGGCAGCGCCTGGGCACTTGCCAGCAACAAACAAATCGCCCAAAGGCGTGGCATTTTTTAATACACTCAAATTGAATTTGCTGCTTTGGTTTTTGCACTGTTTTGAAATCTTTTTATAAATACGAGTGAGTATTTCTGTTTTTGTTAGAATACTTTGCAGTCTTCTGCAGTTCTGGGCACTAATAGTTGATTTTCGATATGCTCTTGTTGTTGTTTTTGTTGTTTGTTCTGTTTAGACGCACACATGTCAGCAGGGTTTATGGAAACAAAAACTCTTCAGATATTTTTTTATTGTGTATTTCACAATTTCACAAATTTTTTTAGTTGCCGAATGTTCCGTTGCGCGTTTGCCGCTTGCTGAAAATCAACTAAAAACTCGTTTCACGCTTTTCAATTTTTATGTATTCGTATTTAATTTATTCGATGCATACATATACATATGTACACTCACTTACGTACATATATAAATATATATATATATAAATATGTGTGTGTGTTTGCGTGTCTTTAATTCTTGCAGCGCGCTTTTTATTTCACTTTTTTTTTTGCTTGGGTTGCTTATCAGCGTATTAAATACGTCTTTTCTTTTAGTTCGTGTGCGGCGAGCTTATCTATGATACACTTAAAAAAACTGCCAGTTTCTCAGCTTTTAATTATAAAATTGATTTATTAATTAAGAATACATTCTTAATGTTTTCTTTGAACAACATTTGAGTAAATATTTTCAGTTACATATCATTAATTGGCTTCTGCTCAACAGTTTCAGATTTGTTATTTAATAAAGATATTATTAACCTTTAAATGGTTAAAGCTGATTCGCTACAATATATTTAGTTTAAATATTGAATAGTGTATTTTGATATGTAAATTGTTACAAACTGTTGGACATCTCCCAAATGGTTTTTTCTTATTTAAAAAATTGCATAACATATTGAAATATTTGTTTGCTGTAGAGAAAAAATGAACGAAATGAGAAAAAATATGAAAAAAATAGATATATGCAAACGAACTTTAATATCTCAATTTATACGATATCCATATATTATTTATATGATATATATTGAATATTTCCAGCATTCTGTGCTGTTTGCTCCCAAAGTCAGTCAGTAATTTAGCTCAGTGCTGCCGGCTTGAGTTATATTAAAATAAAGAATTTTATTTAATTCATGCCTTAGCTGTATCGTTTGGCAGGCGGCTGATAAGCTATTGAATTAATGGATGACGCAATTTGGCGCTGCAATTAATGACTAACCTTAAGCACGAGAGGTTCGCTTTAGGGTCAGAGAACGGCAGCCGCAGTGATATGCTGCCCCATGGCATATGCATTCGCCACATTAACTCTGCTTTAAGCTTCTTTGTCACAGGACAGGGGGCCTGGCCACTGCGCATTGGACTTTTGACTCTCCGTCTCGATGCCGAGTGGTGCTAGATGAGTTTGATGCCAGTTCATTATACCGCCGGCGAATCACTGAGGAAATAGAGCGTACTATTCATAGAAATAGATGTAAAGGTCGGATCCCGAATTAATTACTATGAAATTCAAAGTTCTCACTTGCCATTTTATTATCATTAAAAGCTAAGTGAATAAAAAGTAATGATGTGAAAATGAATTGGATCATCCGCAGAAGCACTTTGGCTTTACCATCATGATCGCTGTCTTATATGAATACGCGTATCTCCAAGTGTCCCACCACATGCCTTTCCAGTCAATATCATCTCCAAAAGGACCATTTAAATACGGTCCGAAAAGATTTCTGGAAGTAAATAAGTTGTTTAATCTTATTTTACACTTTCTTATAGCTATTCTTAGTATACTTACGAATCCGCGCATTTGTTATACCAACCAGCACCCATTCGAAGAATAGCACAATTTAAAGAATTTTTGTCATTATGTTTATCGTAAGTGGTAAATTTTAAGTTAGCTGCCTGCCGCAGCGAATCACCAGCATTTCCAGAGTAGGCACCGAGTTTTTCAAGTGTATAAGAAGTGCTAGAGCTGCCAACCAGAAACTCGTCATACCGTGCATATCTTGTGTCTCCTTCAAAATCTTCCAAATATATATAAAGTTCGTAGGCATTTGTAGAAGTTATCGCGTGTAACTTATCCAAGCCAATAAAGAATTCACTTGTCAATGTACCAAAGCCTTCTTTGTAATGATTCCAATCGCGAAAGAAATTGGTGCTTCCATCAATTCGATTCAATATAACAATCCATCCAGGACCGGCTATTTTTGTATCACATACAACTGGGAAGGGACTTATTTTATGTACGTTCAATAGAAATATTCCGGCTTTGGGAGGACAAGCGCCAAAGTTTAACCAATTACCGTAGTCTTTGCCATTGTTTCCTTTATCTCTTTAATTTTTTATTGTAATAAAAAAAAACAAAATTACTTGATAAAATCATTAAAATAGCAAAGAATGAATAGTATCTTTATATAAATACCTCAATCCGTCATTTCCACCTGGCATCTTATCGCACAGACAACTGAAGAAAGTCAGGCACAAAAGTACCAATCGTAGGCAAACTGAATCCATTCGAGCATTCGATTTTCGAGACAATGCAGAGCTTTTTTATACAATTTTGTTAATCAAGTACAGTCGACCCTCGGTTAATGAACACCTCGTATAGCGAACATTTCGTATAACGAAAGCGAACGAAATTTCGTAGGGCGAATTTTGAAGAAAATTATTTGTTTATATTTTAAATGAATTTTTTGAAAAAGTCAAAAATAAATTATTTTATTATATTTTTGTTGCCCTGGAACGGATTAATTCTGCTTAACGAAGGTTTTATATAGCAAACAAGTTCCTGGAACGAATTAAGTTCGTTATCCGAGGGTCGACTGTATTCTTATATACCTTATATATATATATATATGCATTAGCTTATATAATTGAAACAAACGAATTCAATTACTTGTGTTTAAATTTTTATTTGATTAGCAGTTTGTTTTATGCATTCGACCTTTAAATCTGTTCCATGGTTCATAAAAAAATCAATCATTAGGAGTTATCAAGTGCGAGTACTAGAAATGAGTACATGCTGCATTGCAGTATTCGTATTCAACTGCAAAAATAAATATAAATATAAATAAGTATTTTTTTGTTATTGTATATACTTGTATATTTTATTTTAAGTTTATTCATCAATTCATAGAAATTTATCTTGTCACATGATATTAATCTTGTAACTCTTCCAATTCAAACATCCTATAGTGAGAGGGCTTTATCTTTTGTATTAAAGATCTCTTTATCCCAAGATTTTATATTTCCTTTTACAAACTTCTTTATTTTCCTGGTAATGATAATAAGTGATATATAATCCATAAACTCAATACTTCTTATGCTTTCAATTGGTATTATATATTCATTTGAATTAAATTTTAATTTGTGTATCTTTCTTTATTGTTTCAGCTTTAAATATTAAAGTTTCGTTGTCAGGGACAAAATTCGTGTAACATGCAAAAAAATAAAAAATAAAATATATATATATACATTTTAAGCTTCTTTTTAAAATATTTGTTTACGTTTACAAACGGTTAGCGAAGGGTAAATGTATATATGGCTGTGGCGCTACGAAAATTATTTATATTAAAACTTTACTTTTTCTCCAACATATTTCATTATGTTTGAATGTAAAGCAAAATGGCATAGGTAAAGCGGCAATATTGGTCGCCATAAAGCAAAATTTAATATCAATTTATTAATTTATTAACAAAAGCGGAAAAGTCATGCTCCAAACTGTGCCTATAACTCCTCCTTTTGTGTGCGTGTGTGTGTGGGTGTATATTGTTGTTGTTATTGTTGGTTGTGCGAACTGAAAGTGCAAGCATGTTGAAAATGCCTTTAACGGCATAATGGCAGCCCAACAATGGTCGATGGCTCCCGATGCTATGTCCATGTCCGTGTCCATGTCCTTCATGTCCTTCATGTCCTTCGTGTCCTTGGCGCTTTGCCTGCCTTCAATGCAGCGAGTGGCAACGGTGCCATGTCGATGCGCGAATTTCATAATTCAATTACGCTTGGTAAGTCAGTAAAAAGATGGCAAAACTTATCCAGACAGGCTTACAGAGTTGCCCTTGCCAAATGGTGCCTATTACCTATGAGGTTCAGCTTACATTTTGAACATAACAGCTCTATATATTTACCCATTACGTATACCCTTTTAGTTATAACAAAACCAAATGCTGCTATATAATTCAAGTACTTAGGTGAAACATGTTTTTCTGTGTTATTTTTTAAAGACTTACTTTCCTTTTTCTTCTGGCATCAACTACCAGAAACAAAGCCAGTTGAAGTGTGCTAAGCATACTTTAGGTGAGGGTATACAAAGTTGCGTAGTACGATTCGTTTTATAGTACATAAAAAGCAAAAGTAACCCGCAATTGGGTGAAGGCAGGGAGGAGGAGCAGCTTTGGTTGAGGCAAACTGTTTGCCTTGTTAAATGCTCACTTACGCATGCACTCAACATGCCGGCATCCTCCGTTCTCCCCCGATCCGTACCAAGATGCGAACTCCATTCCTTTTTTGCGATTTTTATTAAGGGCTTGGATGGCACTAAATGCTTGTGGTTTATTCTGCATCTTAAAGTAAGCGAAAAAGCCACTAGCCGCACTCGGAATCCTCTCGATTTTCTTTTGGTATTTTTTTCTTTCTATTTTTTTGCCTCAGGTTACTCGAGTAATTCAATTTCCGGCGTCTGCGCGCCAAACAAATGATATTAAAGTTATTGAAAGCGAAGCAAACAAACAAAATAACAAACAAACAACAAAACAAAACAAAGAACGTAAAAAAATGATGTGAGAAAACCTTTTTCCTATGGGTTTTGTTTGGCAAATTTATTGTCTAGACGGGATTTGTTGGGTGCAAGTTTCGATGCGTGGAAATATGCCACGTGGCTATTAGCAAATTGAAATGGTCGATTTTGAACTCTCAACTCTGTCGCAGATGATGATGCAATAATGTGCGCTACCCAGTCACAAATATAATATCATCATCAGCATTCAGCATCAATTTCTGTTTAGCACCTTAGCGAGTTCCACAAACGTACAAGAATTTTGCTCCTTTACAACTTTGATGCTGATTTGCATATGACGTTGGCAAATGGCGATGACAACAAAGTTTCAACTCACACGGTGACACTCCTGAGCAGCTCAAATCAAAGCTCATCCCAAGAGTTTCAGACACCAGCGACAACTTCAAATTTTCCTGTGTGTGTTTATTTTATTGTGGCACACAACTCTCTGGGGTCTAGTTAGTACACGCATTTTTTGGAGGACTCTTGTCAGCTTTTAAAAGCCGTTTAACACAACCATCACGGTCTTTAATCCATACTTATAAAAAAAGGAACTTTTATTAAAGCCAAGTAAAATTTAAGGTAAACTCAAATTTGTAATTTTCTTAGAATATGTTTTGAGTATATTTATAATTAAGTTTAAACTAATATAATATAAATCTGTATTCTAGGAATCGCAACTGTCGCATTTCTTGTCATATTGCAAACCCATATTAAACCTCTCATAAACTTGCAACACCTTTGTTCATCCTTAAATATGTTTAGCTCGATTGTCAGCGTTTTATTGTAGCCCCGAGTCCGCTCAAAGGCCAAGTCAAGGAGTGCAATATGTCAACTTGATTATCATTTACTGTTACCTGTTACTTATTTTTACAGTTTCCCGCAGGTCAACAGTTATCCAGGGGCTTCTTGGAAGATGCGTGCATCTAATTAAATGCGCGTTAGCTGTTGTAAAACCCAAAGCTGTGCAGCTGAATCTCGGATTACCTTATTATTAGCTTACCTGATGCTTGGCAGGATTAGCGGATGTCATAAAATTTACATAGCGTTTACCTGATTATCCTTAAAAGGCGCTGCACGAGTGCGTTTGCTCACAGTTACAAACTGAAACGTCTAACGTGAACAACGCAGAAATATATATAGTAAATATGGTGCTAAGCAATTCAACGCCCAATAACAAGCACTTTGAGCTCGTCGTCGATACGGCGGCCATGAATAGCGCTGATCTCAGCGATTTACTCCAACTGAATGCAGAGATTGAGGAGCGACGCTCACGGCACACCTACTGCGATGTAAGCGATGCCCATGGACTCTTGCGTGCGACGATGACACGTGAGGAGCTCTTCGAGGTCTCCTCATTGGATGATGATCGCTTTCTGACTGCTTTGGAACATCAGAACTCGTATGTGGCACCGTCTCGCCTACAAATCACCGATTTGGACCTGTCCAGCATTGAGAATCTCATGAAATACTTCAATGAGGAGGTGCCGACAACACCCACCAAGGAGCTAACCGCAACAGCTGCCTCGTGTAGTGGTAAAGTGGCCAGTGCCATTGCCAAATTGTCCAACCAGTCAGTGGTACAACCCAAGCAGAAGGTGGACAGCGGCAAGGTGAAAATAAACGAGTTGAAGCAAAAATATGAACAACAACAACAGCTTGCCACGCCACAGGCGGTACGTGGCACAAACAAAACCAGTGGCAAGCTGCCCATGAAGGTCAAGGAGATAGCACATCTGTTCAATTCCAAGATCAACCAGGTAATGCGTCGCACCGAGCAGCCACAATACGCAATGCTGCAAAATGAGCAGTCGCTCTCACCAGAACCTAAGCCCCAGCCGGCACCTAGACATAAGCAACAGGAGACAGCGGTGGTGCAACAGCAAGTGACCAATGAAGGCACCTGCCTGGTGGCCGAGGATGTCTTTCGCGAGCTCAGCGTCAAGGATAAAGTTTTGCTTTTCAACAAATTTGTCAGCGATATTGCCGCCAAGCATCCGAAATTCAATGAACATGCGGCTGATCTGAAGGCGCAGGCCAAGAAGCAAATTGCCCGTGGCGAAGTGGTTGCCGAGCAGCAGGCCAGCGTCAAGCATTTGGCCAAGGAGCTAGAGGCCAAGTGTGTACTGCAGGCAACGCCTCCACGACCGACTACAACGGCCACAGCCAAGTCCTCACCATCGCTGCATGTCAGCACACTGACTGTGGTGATCAAACCAAGTCCAGAACGACGTGTCGTTGCATTGCCTGGTAACCATACGGTAACCGGCGAACTGGGCATATCACAGAAAAGAAATTTGTCTTCGATACGCAGCGTTTTGCCCACAGAGGCATATGCGCCGCCCAAGAAAATCCGACGCACACGTCAAGAGCGCTCCGGCAATGATAGTCTTCTTTTTTTTCAAAACGAGCCACTGGAAAATCTATTCTACAGCTGGCTTAGTGCCGAGAACGGTGTGCTCTTTGACATCACCAGCGCTTCGAATACGGATCAGACAATTGAGATCGCCAGCTGTGATGAGCAGCCAGCTCAGGCCACCATCAGTTCCGTTGGCGACATGAGCCAAAAATCTGCCGTAGAGCGATTGCTCGAGGAGGCCATTGCCAAGTTGGAGCTAGAAAGCAAAAGCAAGGAGTCGACTTATGTCGAAGAGAAGGAAGTGGATACGGCAAGCAATGCCAAAGGCCAAGAGGTCACTCCACTTACACCCACACCACGCAAAACCAAACGCCAAGCACCGCCTGTGCCTGCACCACGTCTCAGTTTGGGTCAAACGCAATCCACGTGCATAACTTCAAGCAGCTCCTCCAGTTGCAAGCAATCCGAGGCTGAGGAAAGTGAATCTGGCCTATCTACACTACCAAAGGTAAGTCTAGCTTTGTCATTATTGTCAAATCAGTTTTTTTTTTCACAGTTTTACATTCGAAAATTAATGTTTTTTTAATGTTCCGCAATATTTCTCATTTACTTAATTATTTACCACACAAAATGCTAATGGGTTGCTTTCCATCCTCACAGATAACCAGCGATGAATCTCAGCCCGAAATGCCAGCAACACCTGCGGAAGGTGAGGAATTTGACTTTACCAAGCCTGTGCGTCCGCCGCGCAAGAAGAAAATGCGTCGCACGCTGACCTGGAAGAAGGAGAACTCCATTGTGGAAGCCACTGCTGTGACCAGCACCGATTCCGATTCCGACTATAAGCCAGCAGCAGCGGTAAACAAGAAGAAGCCAGCCATATCACCACTGGTAACTGCGCCGTTGCCACTGCCCGAGCAAAGCTACATTGAGCTGGACAAGTCGCTGATGCGTCAGGTGAACTCACCCAGAAAGATAAAGTCTGCGTACACCTTGACGGTGATGTCCTCGCCATCGCCGAATGCGGATAGCGATCAGTCGCCGTCTCAGACGCCGCGTCAATCGCTCGATCAGCAGCTGCGTGATAGTTTTATTGATCAGGGCTTTGAGACGTGCTCCAACTCCGCCATGGAGAACAGTCCGCTGCGTCGCCTTTCTCTGGGCACCAGCAATGTGAAACCTTCGAACTTTTCCACACCGGTCAAGGGACGCAATTCCATTGCAGCTCAGCAGCAGCTGTTCAGTCCAATCGGTGCACCTGGCCAGCTGGACAGATCGCGTCGCAGCTCGATAGCCATGCAGGTGATACGGGAGGATCAACCGCTGGACTTGGCTGCCACGTCCGATACACCAATCACACCGACGTGCAGTGAACGCGAATTCTTCGCCAATGCACCAACTGTGGAAATGAGCTCCTCACAACTGGAGGACATAACGTCCACCAAGCCACATTCGAAATTCTGGGTCAGCGCTGGAGATTTTAATGTATCACTGGAAATTTTGCATAGCACACCAGAACGTCTGCGTTTGCTGTACGAGATCTTTTCGCAAAAGACGTGGGAAACGCGAGAGCTGACCTTTGGCATTGATGGACACAAGTTTTGCAGGTCGACTGCTGGTGTGCAGGAGACAAAAACTTTGCCAGATCGACCACCTAGCGTCAAGGGCTTCTCGCACTACTGGTTTGCCAGTGGTGATCTGGCCGTACCCTTCAGTGGCAAGCACATGCCCAGCGAGAAGATTGATCGTCTCTTTCAGTTTATCGATGCGGAGCTGAGCAGCGCTGTTGACCTGGAGCTACGCTTTGGCGTTGATCACTTTGAGTTTAGCAGCGTGCCAGAGTTTTGGCATACAACGCCCAAGTTCTCCATTGAGAGCAGCTACAGCATTTTGGTGGGCCTGCAGACGGGCAACAGCAACGGACTAGAGGGACGTAGCAAGTATGCCTGGCCCCATGTGGACAACAACAGCTCCAACAATGCCATCAAGACCAGCGACTTGGATCAAACCGAATTCGAGTCGGACAGCTTCAGCAACAATAGCGGTCGCCTCTCCTTCTCGCCGGATCTGTTCAGCCAGGAGTACGAGGCTGTGCCGCTCGATGAGCTCTTTGATAAGACGCTGCCTGTGGTCCGTTCAACGCCCATGACCATGCCCCAAATGCTGCACGCCCTGCAGCAGCAGCAAACAAAGTTAAGAAGTGTGGAGCAGCGCATACGCAACTACGAAATGCCCTCAAAGCTGACTGATAACACAATGAAGCAGTGCCGCACCAAGCCGGAGTATGCCCAGAAGCTGCGTGCTATTGATAACATTGCACGCAGCACTGGATTCCGTGCCTGCTCCCTGGAAGAACTGGAGAGCTTCATGCAGTTCCTAATTGAGTATGCGGACACTTGCCTGGGCAGTTGCAGTGAGCATATTGAGCGGATCATCGACACTTTGCTAGACCATCGTGCTGTGTCGGTTTAATCTAAAGAACTACAAGAAAAGCCATATAACACATATATAATATTATAATTATCTGTAGGCACTAACATATAATGTTGAAAATATATTAATTGTAATAAATTTAATGAAAAGTTTAACTAAAGTTTGCATACTTTGAAGAGCACTTGAATGTCATCGTTTATACATTTTTAGCGCACTTTTGGGTGGCATTGTGAACACATTTAAAACAATTGTTAAAACTTTTCTATATGCCAAAAGAATTTTAAATAAGATTTTTTTTTAGAACAAAATATATATATATATATAGATACATATGCATATGTATAGTTAGAGCAATCAAAAGTAACTAAACATTAAGATATATATTTGAAAGACAATATTATGTAAATAATATATTTAAATATTTATAATTATAATTATATATACTTATAAATATTCTTTAAAACGAACACACACATTTTTACAAGTAAAAAAATGGCATGCAAAGGCAATTTCTATTAATATAATATTAAAATTTATAATTGTGTATTGTACTTAAGAATTTTTTTAAACTATTAGTAAACATTTTTCAGTGCTAAGTGAAAAAACAATACAAAAAAACTGCTTGATGTTTAATTAAATTTAAGTAGATTATCTTTGGGTATTTGCATTTGATTACACATCCGACCTATGAGGAGCTCTACTCTCTTGTTATCTGAAATGTGTTCTGTGTAAACCGAATTGATAACCTACAGTTGAAATGTATGTCTACTTATTTGGTAGAGTCAAATGTGGAATTCCAATCAAATCAAATTGTACTTGAGTTGGCCCAACTTGCGGGCCAGTTTAAGACTGGCCATTGAAAGAGTTAGAGGTTGCAGTTGAATTGGCCCATTCAGCTTGAATGCATCATCAGCGTCTTTAGCACATTTGCTCCTTTCAGCATCAAGTGGGGGGTAGGACAGGTCCTTTTGTGTTTGCATTGCGCATACGCCACGTAGGACAAGGAGCATCACGTCGCTTCGGCAGTCGCTTGGCAAAATATTTGCTTTCGGTTTTTGTGGCCAACAAACAAGCCAAACAAAGAGCTTAGCTATGCGGCAACAAAATCCCTGCCTGTTGTAGTTGATAATGTGCAATGTGCAATGTGCAGTTGGCAGTTGGCAGTTGGCTGCCAAGTTGGTAACACCCCCGACTCAATAACAATTTCACGTTCTAGTACCCAAAGTGCTGCGCAAACATGAAATCAAATAAAATCGAAAATCGTTGCATACAAGCATAAAACTGCCCTAAGCATTTATATTTATACGAGTATGTGCCCGCTGGTCATTCCCCGTGTGTCTCTCTAGATTCGATTGTAGTTTTTGCTTAATACGAAAGGTTATTAAATATGTAAATCTGTCCCTAATTCGATCTATATGTTTTACCAGAAGATGTGTCTTATCACTGCTCAATTTAATGTTTAACTAGAAACTATTAAATTAGTTTCAAGAAATTTCTGATCACCATTCGATCACAGGCATCAAGAGAAGCCTTTAAATGCGCTGGACGACTCAATTCAATTCAGTGAAGACTAACTTGCCGTATGATGAGGTTCATCTGGGTTTCTGTAGCACTTGTCTGCTATTTTGCACGAGATTCTCTGGGCAAAGGCGATCTAACAACTAAAATCTCGGTAATGTAAAATTGTGTATAAAAAGTGTACAAAATATTCATAGCAATTAATTTCCTGACAGTACATAAACAGCACAAGTAATGAAGGAGAAAAGCCGTACGCTAATAATACTGAAATACATCCGGAAATATTGAGGTACGTGTTCATTTGTTTTACTAAAATTCTCAAATTTAATTACGTTTTTTGTTTTAAAGATTAAACACAGAACTGTCTGAGCTCGGGGCAAAGTTTAAGGAGTATATACAGCTGAATCTTGAAGGAAATCTGACAGGATTGAATCAACTAAAAGCAATTGACATCATCACTAAACTTATAGCTGACAATGCCACCACATCTTCGACCAGTTATCGTTCGTCCTGTCCGCCGTACAAAACTGCACACAGTATTTACACTATGAACATAACCGGTTTGCCAGCCTTCCAAGTCCTCTGTAACTCAAATATTGCTGGTCCCGGTTGGACAGTGATTGCATCTCGAACGGTTGGTGAATTAGATTTCTATAGAAATTGGGAAGCATATAAACGAGGCTTTGGCAATCTGTCCAATGAATTCTTCATTGGGCTAGAGCAGCTTCATGCGATAACCGCATCACAGCCACACGAGCTTTACATCCACCTAGAAGACTTCGAGGGTAATACGCGTTATGCACGTTATGATAACTTTCTAATAGGCACAGAAAGGGAGAAATATGCGATGACCAAGCTGGGCACTTATTCCGGAAATGCAGGCAACTCCCTAGAATATAGTGCCAATAGCGAATTTTCTACATACGACAACGATAACGATTTATCCAATGTTAATTGTGCAGCAGCAGAAAGCGGAGGCTGGTGGTTTAATAAGTGTAGCAACACGTAAGTTGATAATCATTTTCATTCACTTACATTATCTGATGTTAATTCCGACTATCTTATATTCTGTTTAGCAATCTTTTTGGATTTTATCTAAGAGGTAAGCAAAACTTCGCTTTTACTTCCAAAGGCATGTATTGGTACCATTGGCTTGGATATAGATACTCGTACAAGGTAATGCACATGATGGTGAGACCCAAATGTCCCTGTTCGTATGATATCTGAAGTACCTACTACAATTGAAAATATTGTAGCTAAAAAAGAATATATATATATATATATATCTCATTAATAAACTTGCAGAATGTAAACTTCAAAGTAAAACAAATAGTTTCCAACTTTAATGTATATTTATTTCGTTTTTTTGTTTTGCATATAAAGCAACTTCATAATGATGTTTATTCGGCTCTTATTGTTTATTTGGGATTAATTTCATTAAATGTACATTATCACTCTTAACAATTAGAAACACAAACTAAAGCCTATGATATATTTCGTATGCAATAATTTATGATTTATATATATTTATAGCTTAGTTCATAATTAGGCTGGCATTTTAATATGGATATTTGAGTATATTAATGTTTAATGTTCATCATACGAAAACAATTCTTTGTTGATTAGTGTACTTATGCCTTTTGCCTTTTGTCCTTGTGACCTTTATCTTCATTTATGTAAATAGCAACCCATGGAATTGATATTTTTGCCGATATTTTCTAACCTCACAAGTGTTCATATCGCTTTTTAATTCTGTCTAATTTCGTACAATTAAAGCGCTTACAACGAGTACATAATTTACAATTGAGTGTGTGTGTGTGTGTCTGTGTGTGTGTGTATCTAATTATTTACATATGTTCGGTCTGTTTGTTTTCTTTTTTCCTTCTTTTTTTTTTGTTATACTTATTTGTTTTTAACAATTTGGCAACAATTTGTATGCGTGTTTGTTTTTTGTATTTGGAATTTTTACTCTCATTATATTTATATTTATAATTCAACTTAATTGAATCAATTGATTAACAGAGCACTTTGCCTTTGGGGAATATTTTGTTGATTTTGAATGGAAATGTTGATAAAAGAATTTCACAATAATTGAATACTAAATAATTCAGCTAACCGGCAGGAAAATAAAACGTGAGACGTCTTATGCCTAATGAAACCGAACCGGAAATATTTTAACTACTTATAGGAAATTATAAAGATCGCTTTAAAAAAGAAATTCTATTGAAATAACTTCGAATTGGAAAGGAAAATAAAATCAATCTAAAAATTTGTATTTAAATATTGCAAAGTATGAGGAAAGAGTATATAAGCTTTTCGGCTTTTTACTATTAATTTTTTTCGCTTTCTGTTTTCTTTAAACAGTTTCAATCTTTATAGACTTATAATTCGTTTTTCCCTTAGGTTTTGATTATAGAATAAAGAAAAGTAAACTAAATGTTAGCCGCATTTCAATTGAAAAATGTTCTTAAATTAATTATTTGCTTCGATTCTTTGTTTTTAGCTCTTCATATTTGTGATTGCAATGTGTGCTGCGAGTTGATAGTTTTAGCTGTGTTGTTTTAGTTTAATTTGTTAATGGCACTTTATTAATATGATTTTGCTTCTATATATTTCTAATGATGCGATTGTGTTGCCGTTGCCAGCAGCGAGATAAGCGTTAGCAGCCAGCAAACAGATCTCGGGTCATGGCCACTGCTGCTCTTCCCCTTGGACCAGTCATACCCCTCTGGGTTGCTGCCCATCAGTTTTTGTTCTGATTTTCCGATATCATTTAAATTCGATTGGTACTTAATGCCCACTGTAGATAAACATCACATTTAGCTAGAATATAAGCAAACTGCCAACTTAAGAATGAATATCAGGTACTTACGTTTATCAATCACAATCACCGAATTTGTGGGCAGCTCTCCGCCGTAGCCGTTAGGAGGCGTGTTTGAATCATAGGGGAAATTCATTGTTGTTGTCATCGGGTAAAGCGTGGTGGTTGTGGGCGGTGGTTGTGTGGTTGGCGGACTGGACACTGCACAGAAGAGAGGTAAATATAGATATATACATATATATATATATAAAAATCTGCTTTAAAATCTTAAAGTTCGCTAATAGAAATGATTCACTGTGACATTTATTATCCCCGCTTTGCTCAACTACGAGTCTATTTGATGTCTTTAAGTCCTGCATTTACACCCAATCTCTAAGCTTTTGAATCCTCGTAAATTTGCGGCTCGCCTTGGCTTTTCCTTTTCCTATTCAATTTCTTTCCCTTTAGGATTCTCTTTGGTGCGATATCATTATTGACGGCAATTTGTTGAGTAAATTTATGAGGCTTTACGCTTGTCGCTTGCCCTCGCCTTGCCTTGCCGTGCCTTGCCTAGAACGACGTCTATCAGGAGCAATGCCAAAGGATGCTTCCAACTTCCATTGCAATGCTGACCACATAATAACATTGTGCCAGGTTCATTGTTCGCATTGTATTCTATGTGTGTGTGTGTGTGTGTGTGTGTGTGTATAGCGCCATTATTGCCGCCCTCTTATTATCAGCTGCTGTGGCTGCTCTTTGTTACCTTTAATTGGTCGATCGTTACATCCCCCAGCCCCAAGATATAAGAGCAGCATCCATTTGTAGGACTATTGTTGTTGTCGTGGGCGTCAGGCCCGACGCTCGGCTGCGTTTTTATCGCCTGCGCGCCCCAAAAATAAATTAACTTGTCGCATTTTCACATTGACAATTTCTGGCCGCTATTGGCCATGGCCTTTTACTGGCGCCCACTTTTTATTGTGGCGCAATGAACGATGCGAACAAAACGAACGGATATTTTATATTGTTTTATGAACTTTTCTGACCGGAATTGAAGTTACGTACTCACAGATATACATATATATATATATATATATATATATATTGCAGGCCGCTGCTTTAATGGGCCAACAACTGGGAGTGATTTAGCAAATTGACAGATTATTGGCATTTTATTTTCCCACGCCCAATGAAACATGGAGACCGCTTTTAATTGTCGCGTATACGCCATGTTAGCTGCCCTTAAATTGTATTTAGTATCAAATTGTCATATCGATTTACATTCAATGTTTAAAGCTCACACCTCTTAGCCTGACTTTTTATATATTTATAGTTATGTCTGCAACACAGACTTTTAGCCACTTCAGTAACTTCATACAATGAGTTCGTCTGTTTTTTTGCTTCCAACCCAACAAGTTGTTTAGTTTTAAGGCATACTATATACAAATTATAGCTATAACTTCTATAAAGTACCGAAACTATACGAAGTCAGGCTGACTCTATTACCAATTTATTTGATCTGTACCAAAATTATACGAAATACTTCATACTTATTTCAGTTTAGAGCTCTGCAAACTGGACACTTTGTGTATAAACCAAGTTTACTACTAAGTCTGCTTGTAGTCTGTTGTCTAACTGAAACTGTAAACCTCATTATTTGGTTAGAATTCTATCCTAAACACACACAAACTCACACACACACACACACGTAGTTTGTGGTCCTGTCAGAGCCCATCCAATCAAGAACACACTTTGGGCCGCCATAATTAAAGCCACAAATGGTGGAGTTTTGAATTTTGCCGTGAACAAAGAACCAGCTACACCACACACACTCGCATACACACACTTGATATTTATCGTAGCTGCGCTGCTATTCAGGCAACGCACTACAGGCCAATATTAAAGGGTATAAATAACACATTGCGGACACTTACTATACAGTTTTATGTTGCCATCCATATCGCCACGAGGATTTTTGGCGACACATTTGTAGTTTCCATAATCGCTGCCCTGCACATTGGTAATCGTCAGTCGCATGGTCGCTTTATACGATGGGTGGCCCGGAATTGTTTCGGTTCTGAAATGAGACGCAAGAAAATCAACAATAAACAAGTTCAAATACTTTACACGACTGCCTTCGACTTGCAGATACCCTGCAAATAACAAGCTATACACTAACTAATATCTCTAGCTTTGATTCTGTTTAAAATCGAGCAAGAGGTAGATTGATCGCCTGATCGAATAATACTCATTAGATATATATATCTATATTCTAGAGTCGAATTGGGCTCTTTCCAACTGCGTCGCAACTTTGCTATATAATTTTTAGCCACCATCATCAAAATACAGGGTATCGCAGTATATACAAGTTCAATGACAGCTATTGCGCCGTGCGTCGTTGTAGGTCAGTGGCGAGTGGTGCAGCTTCAATGAGCGCCAATCAGAATTATCAAGGCCAAGGTGAAACTGATAAGCGTAGTCGATGACCACTTAAGTCTAATCAGAGTGCGACTCAGCACAGTGTCCACAATAGTGGCAAAGTCCAAAGTGTTATTGTTAAAGTAAAATAAAAGAATATAAAATAATTTTAGTTTATTTTCATAGTAAGATCAAGGAAAGTATTTTCAAATTCTAACAAATTAATTGTGGGATTGTGTTAAGTGTATATAAATAGATCAGAATATTAAATGAGATAATATATTTCTTGCTTGAGCTCCAGTGTGCCGCAGTGGGATGAAGACTGACAGGCTGTGAACGACGTTGCATGCCACCGGGCATGCTGCGCTGCGCTGCGCTGTGCTGGGCTGGGCATCCAGCCAGCTGGTTGACTTAAGCCGCAGCCAGTTGTAGTTATAACGCAGCGACATGCTGAAGCTTAGCCTGATTGCCTGGCTGCTCTGTTCGTTGGCATGGCGAACCACGCCCACCAGCTGCCGTCAGACACGGCCGCCGCCCAGCATACAGGAGGTGTTGGCTACTCAGCTGCAAAGTTATATGGATACCAAGGCGCGACCCTGTGAGAACTTCTATCAGTATGCCTGCGGCAATTGGCAGCTGCAGCAGGAGGAGCACACACAGCATGGACAACAGCAACAACAACAACAACAGCAACAGAATCAACATCAGAGGGATCAACAGGAGCAGTTGCAGCCCAGTGATACTTTGGGTGTGTTGGATTATTTATTAAATCGCCAACTGGAAGTGCTGCTCAGACGTGCTCCTGGCAATGAAAGCAGCGCAGAGGATCCACAGCCTGCCAGCCATGAGAAGATGCGTAGCTACTATCGTTCCTGCAAGCGACTGAAGCCGTACAATCTGAAAAAGTATTTACAGCTACTTCAGCCTGGCAATGAAACCAGCTGGGCGCTGCTCAGTCGCAGCTGGCAGCCATCGAAGTTCAATTGGCTAACAACTATAGGCAGATTGCGTTTATATGGCCTCAATGGAGTGCTGCTCAAGGAGCAAGTGCTGCCACGCTGGGACGACTCCAGCAGCTATAGCGTTTATCTGGATAAGCCCGGCCTGGTGGATACCCTGCCCATGGGTGAGGGCGCTATAATAGAGCTCCTGCTCGACATTGGTCAGACAAAGCGTGTGGCCAACGAACTGGCACGTCAGGTGGATACTTTTGAGCGGCAACTGCATCGACTACAGGACCTGGAGGATGACGAGGGCGCCAAGGAAATGCAGCTGGGCTTCCTAGCTGAGTATATGCCGCAGCTGCAATGGCTGCCATACATGCAACAGCTACGTGCAACAGCAGAGGGCAACGACGTGGATCTCCTTTCCACGGTCATCATACAAAATGTGCCATACATGCGTGCCTTGGATGAGCTGCTGCAGCTCCAGAAGCCGGAGACCCTCTGCAATTACATCATGCTGAGACTGCTTGCCTTCCTCAAGCAGCAGGGACCTGCAGAGATTTCACGAGTCGAGTGCATAGCCAGCTTGAGACGTGCCATGCCTCTGGCCACCAGTTGGGTAATCGGACAGCGGTTTCATGACTCCAGCTTTGAGCCAATTGTGAGTGACTTGTTCCGACGCCTCAAGCTGCGTTTTGAGGAGCTCCTCATCGATAACCGACTGAAACTGCAGCAGCCCATTGTCCAAGTGCTACGGGAAAAGCTCCAGGCAATGCGTCTGCAACTGGGCTTTGTGCATCTGAATGATTCCAGCTTCGTGGAGGATTACTATGAGCGTGTGGAGCTTAATGCACACAATTTCTATGCCAATCAGCTGAACCTACTGCGTCTGCGTGTGGAGCAGAGCTATAAGCTGCTCCAAGAAGGCGCCCAGTCCGATGCGAACAATGTCAGCTATCTCCTGGAAAACTGGCTAAGCAGCAGCTCATCACCATTTTATGTGAAGCCTCGGAATCTCGTCCTGTTGCCCTACGGACTGCTGCAACTGCCCATTTGGCATCGCAATATGAGCACATTGCAGCAGCATGCGGTGCTGGGATTTGCGCTGGCCCACGAGCTGATCCATGGCTTCGATACCACGGGTATTGACTACGACAGCATGGGGAATATAATGGGTCCCAGTGAGGAGATTTTGAGCAATCCACGCTTTACGCAGGGCTTAAACTGCATGCAGCAGCAGCTGGCGACTGGTTCGAGATCGCTGAATGAGAAGTTTGCCGACTATGAGGCACTGCGTCTTGTGTATGAAACATTTTTCGGTGCGGATATGTTGATGGAACGCAAGGAGCCACGTGACCCATTGTTGCCACAGTTTAGCCAACGGCAGCGCTTCTTCATTAGCTACGCCCAATTCTTTTGTGGCAAGTTGCAAAGTCTCAGCCTGCATGCACAGCATTTGGAGCATGCTGTGGACGAGTTACGTGTCCTGCAAACTTTGGCCAACTTTGAGGAGTTCTCCCGAGAATTTGGATGCGAGAGGCGCAACAAAATGCAGGCCCAAGATAAATGCAGAGTTTACTAAAGTTCAAAGTTCAAGAAGGCAGCAAAGCAAACTATAATCACATAGAAATGTTCTCATAATACGTAGAGTCTAATTGAATCAATATATATTGTATATATTTATTGCTATTCAATAAAAATATAACGTAGTTTAAGATTTGGTCTCTTAGCCCCAGTTAAAGCCACAAGTCAGTGTTCCATAATTGAATCAACCGAAGCTGAGCTTTGGCTCTCTTATCGGCCAATTTCCATTTCATTGTGAATCGAACAAAGCTATATACGTCATACCACAACAGATCTGTGCATATATATGTCAAGTAATCTCTGAAGATGTCAATCTCAGCTGAGTGCTTCAGTTTAAGAATCTCTTCTCAAGGGTATACAAAAAACTGAATATGAATAGTTAAGGATTTATTGCTAGAGTTGAAAAGCAATGGAATGGCTTTTGGATTACCACAGTCGACACTTCTGCGCCGGGTGCATGTTGTCGCGATCTTGACGACAGCCGTAGGCATCGGCGAATCCAGGAAAGTTGATCAGGACTTGTTTGAGACGCATCTCATCCGAATCATGACCCACAAACGTGCCGTGAGCCGCATTGCCGCAAAAGAACTGAGCCAAGCTTAGGAAGAAGAGCTGCTTGAGGGGCAGATCTGTGAAACTGGGCTGGGATTGGCTGAACTGTGAGCCGGGTCCGAAGTATGCATCATAGGCCAGACGTATGCCCGCAATATCCGCCTCGCGTTCATCCAGATAATCGGTTTCATTGCGATTGAGACAAGCGATTGCTTCCTGATATTGATGTTCCAGCATAATCTCTGGGCCCAGTTCATGGACATTGCCGTCTGCATCGTAGAGCAGACCGGCCGAGACAAAGCCGTGCATTAGCTCATGGCTGAGCATAAAGCCGAGCAAACCGATCTTGAAGATATTATGGGCATGCGGATAGTAAATGGGCTTCTGCAGTGTGCCATAGGGCACCACAATGACATTCTGCCGGGTCATATAGTACGGCGTGGAGGTCATGCCAGTGTCCGAGTCGGCCAGGTAGAAATAGTTGCTTACATTGGGCGCCGGCTTGTCCAACTGCTCGAGCGAGCGACGTGTGCGGAACTCCAGCAATCGTAGATGATTCGCAGCATAGTCCTGATCCTCAGTAAAGTGCAAGTCGGAATAGAAGTGAGTGACAAACTGGGTGCGATTCACATCCTTGGGCATGTTGCCAATGTTGAGGGTCATGTTAAGAATCTTGGCCTTGAGAATCTTATGCTGATTCGGCTTTAAGCGCAAGTGATTGTCGTTCAGCTTCTGGACAAACTGGTTGCGTAGCAGCTCAAACAGCTCGGAGACATCTGCTTGGAGCTGTCGCTGCTTATTCGCGTTAATGAACCGCTTCTCGTAGAGGTAGTTTGTGGCTAACTCCATGTTGCGTCGCACATCCTGAACACATGTGAGTTCCTCACTGCTGTCCATCGTTTCCTTCTCTATATACAAAACAAACCGCAGCATTAAATAGCTGGCTATAACCTCACGATCCCACCTTTCGAGCAGATCCATCAGACCAACGAGATAAGCTACATTGTATACTTTTACCGTATAATCAGCGCGAACCGTGTGACCCATCAAAAGCTCCAGATACCTTCTCCATTTGCCTGCACCCCGCTGCTCCAGTTGACGCAGGGTTAATCTCTCCACGTTCACAGCCTCGTACTCCTCCGGCAGCTCCAATTCAGCCAGATCGCGCACCTCGGACTCCAATTTCTTAACTCTTAGTGAGAGATTATGCGACTTCATGCTGCTCCAGCCTATCATCTGTAGGGTCCACTTGGTGAATAGACGACCCCGGAGACGTTGATGCTTCTGCTCGAAGTAGGGCCTGTCAATGTTTATAATGTACTCGCTGCTGTTGAATATATCCGGCCTGACATCCACTTGGAAGAGCACATTGTTCAGTCCGTAGCGTCCCAGCCGTGCCAGGGTCTCCATCCATTGGAACTTGCTCGGGGGCCAGACATCTGGTCTCTCCATGAACTGCGGCCAGCGTATCTGCTGATTTGGCGGCACCAATTCCAGATAACGTGTACTCCAGCGCGTTGCTTCCGATGCTGAGCGACAGGTTCGATAGAAGCTCAGCACCTTGGCTTCCACAGAGCTGGGCTCCAGTGTACGTTGTTGCAGCTCGTCCATGAGCCTTAATAGATTTAGATTCACTTTATGATCGATCAGTCCAGTGACCTCCATGAAGCTATCATTTTCATGCCTCTCGCCCCACCTGCCACACGCGTATTTATAGTAATCATCACAGGGGGCAACACTCTCGTTCACGTAACTCAGGATCTGGTCCAGGAGCTGTGTATTGACTGGAGCAGCGGAATGAGTCGATTGGCTGCTCGCTAATAGACACAACAAATAGAATATCACCCGGTGAATAACAAGAGTCGAAGTCGATGTCGCCATAGTCTGAACTGAACTGTTTTCGCTATTCGAGTGTTTATTATATTGAAGCTGAGCCAAAGCTGGGTTATCAGTAACTATATAGAAGATCCCCGTCTATATTATGAGTAATACTGATAAGCTCTGAATTTGGCAAATACATGTGAAAAACAAAGGGTCAATCGCTGAGTGGGAAACTTAATCTAGGGCCAGAGGCAGTCAACAAGTATATATACCCTTTGAATATCAGGTATCAGGTGTATATATATGAACGATCTGTTTGATTCACTCACTTGTATTTGGATGACTCTGTAATCATTTGTTCGTTCTCGCGGGTCCAGTAGTTAAGGGAAGTTGGATTGGCCTCGATGAAGCATTCTAAGGTGACGTTGAAGCCCAGGGGTATGCCCACCAGCTGGTGAGGTATCCAGACCATTGGCGAGACTAGAATGATAGGAAGAGATAGTAGAGCATATGGAAAGAGTCATTGGAATCTGAGTTTGAGTATAGCTTACAATCTACGCTGACTTTTATGCGCTTGGAGACGCTGGGCGGGACTCCGTTTGAGGCAATGCAGAGATAAGCGCCCATGTGCAGGCGTGAGATGCGCTCCAGTTCCAATGAATCCGTCTCCAGGTCATTCACTGCAACAATGAGCAGGCAATAGAGTATAAAAATGGCGAATTGCACTTTGCATTTGGGTATCTCACCTTCGAGCGTCTTGTTGATGACAATTTTATGGTTGTCATCCCGTTTCCATTTGATAGACGGCTCGGGGCTGCCTTTCGCCTTGCAGCGCAGTGTAACGTTGTCGCCCTCGCGTACAATGACATCACTGGAGGTCAGCGCATCGTCAATGTTCGGCGGCACTGGAAAGTTGCAGCAGGAGTTGCAGAATGGAAATGGGTGTTATTATTTCTGCCGGCTAAACATAAACTCAAAGCAAGTTGCGCTTGATTTAAATGCAAAAACTTTTGCATTTTGGCAAACGTCGTTGCCAAGAAAGTGGAAGCAGCCAAAGCCGAAGAAGCCAAGCAAACTTTCAAAGCCACGAACCAAATATACACTAGCTTTCTGCAATCCAAGTTTACATTTCTGTTCAAACTCTCAAAAACAGGAATGCATCAGTTTGTTTATCCACAACACTTTTCTAAATATATATTATATATTTTGTTTAACTTAAAGCTTAAGGATTGGCTGCGAACTCTGATAAAAAAACAGTTGGTGAGACAAACAATATGACAAAGTGACGTTGCAGTTGGTGAGTGTAGAAAAAAGCATTTCACGCATTGTTGAGTTTGACGCGCTGATTCAACTTTGTCCCGGGAGATATTTTACTTTAAGCCTAATTAGCTTTGCGACAAGACATTGGCCTGGCTAACTTCTGGGGCGGCGAGTCTGTTAATTTAAAAATCGATGAAGCAACCTTCATCAAATTGTCATCAGCCTTGAGGGGACACCGCTGCTGCTCTCTGGCTTTCAATTGCTGCCTCAACGTTTCTGTCAAACCCTTTTTTTTCTGTGTTTTTCATTTCGTTGACCGTCTCCTTGCTTCAAGTTGAAAATCTGTAATGAAAAATCTATGCAAATCAAAGCGCAGAAAGCTAGGGGCAAGGATTTGGGCAGACCCAAAGCCATACAGACAGCTGGACATATGGACCAGGACTGACCCCGTCAGTCGCTGACAGCCACTGCCACTGCCACTGCAGTTTGTCTCATTTTATATTCTATGCGTCGTCTGTAATCAAAAGATATCGCATGCAATATATCCATTTTGGGTTAAAGCCTGGCCAAGACCTGTAAGTCACGTGCCCGACGCGTTTACTCCTCGTCCGACGTTGACGCCTTATCTAAGCCATTGCCTGACCCCAAGAAATCAATAATGCGACAATCATAGCTTGAATATTTTAATAAACTCAACGCGTCGACCGGCAGACCTATTATATATAATTGATGTGTCTTCTTTTTACTTGGGCAATTAAACAAATGATTATCTTTATAACGAATACAAATCTCGTTAAAATCCTTTAACTTTTACCTGCCATTATACCATAACTTTATCATATTCTGCGCTCAGCTAATAAACTCAATTTAGATACCTTAGCTGCCAATTTCTTGAGGTCAACTCAGTTAGCTGATATCCTTACCTTTTGGTCACATCCCTGAAGGGACATGCCGCATAGGACCAAACTGTAATTAAAAGTTGCAATTAGTTCAACTTTTTCTATGTGCTGTAAACTTTTGTCTTTGGCTCCGTTTCGCTCATTTTGGCTGCCTCATAATGCGAGGACCTTTATGAGCCAATAGAGGGGGACACAAAAAAAGGAAAACTTTGCTCGATCCGTTTGCGGCGCTATTAATAAACGCTTGATGTGCTAATCGCCAAGCTGGACACAGGCGCCTCGAATCGCTCCTTGGGCAGCTGTTGTCCTGTATCCCTGTTTGACATATTAGTTTCTTTATTGATATTTAGCAGCTGGTGACAAGCAGAAAGCTCACAAACTTTCCACATAGACGTGCCACCGCTCCCATACTCGTACTTCTGCATTGTTTTCCTCGGATAAACTTTCCACACACACAACCCGGAAATTTAATTAGCAGAAGTAAACGCATTGTCTAAAGTTCGATTCTGAGGCCTGTCAGGACATGTTTTCGTCCAATGGCCCCACAATTTTAATTGCAGTGTAAACTGCGCATAGGATATCAAAAGACTCAGGACAATGGAACAAATAGTTTAATTGCCGTGTCCGCCTCAAACTTTTTGATAGCCACGTGGCCATCCAACCAACCCACCAACCAACCAACCAACGAACCATCTAACTATCTAATGAGCAGCAATTAGTCTTCATATCCTTACAGGACACGTACCGCCAGGTGAGTTTATCATGCGACGCATAAATTTATCTGCAGCAAAAAGTTAAACGTTCATAATGTTGATTCGACTTTTGTCTGCTTTATTTGTTAATACTCGCAATTATATCTGTTATCGCTTCTATAGAGCTCCATTGATCGTTAATTACCTTAAATTAGGGCATTAAGTATAATTACATTTGAATATATCATCTGTCTAAGCCTAAAAAGTAAGAACGTGACGTGAATTTTAACCAAGGCTTGTTACTTTTTGACTGCACCCTGGAAAATTTGTTTATTTTGTTTAAACTCTTCGGTTGACCGAAAAGAAAATAAATAATTTTTTTTAAATTTTAGAATTAACTTTAATCAATTATATTTTATCCTTTTTGTTGGATGACCTTTCGTCAACTTTCCTGCAAATTCATTATTCCACGCTCAGAGAACTTCTGGCCTTATATTTATTTTTTATTTAAATTATTTATTTATAATTTGCATGCATTTTTTCTTGTTTCTTGATTATTATTTTTAATTTTTATTTTTTATATATTAACTTACTATTTATCTATTTTTTTTATTTATTTATTCAAATGTTTTTGTATTATTTTTTTATTTTTAAATTTTTCATGTGTATATTTATTTATTTATTATTCATTTATTCGCTCATTAACATACTATATTTATACATTTATTATGTTATTTATTTAATATTTATTTATTAATTTTTCATGTGTATATTTATTTATTTATTATTTTTTTTTCATTCATTAACATATTTCTTTATTTACTTATTATTTATTTATTTAATTATTTATTTAATATTTAATTATTATTTATTTTAATTAATTTAATCATATTACATATTTCTTTATTTTTTTATGGTTTTTTATTATTTATTTATTTATTATCAATTTTATTTTTTATTTATTTATTTTATTTTTATTTTTTTTTTTCACCTATTTATTTATTTATTTATTTATTTATTAATCGATCAATCAATCTTCGTTTTCCTATCATGGTTTATTTATTTACATTTTTATTTATTAATCAATTAATTTATATATGTATTTAGAGTCTACCTATAGCAATCGACTAATTATTAAGTTAAAATCTAAATATTTAAAGATAAACAAAGCAATTAGTGTGTATTATGAAAAGCCTTTCGATAGTATAATTCACATTTTTACATGTAATGAACCTTTTCGGGTTTATTCACAAGGAGCCTTTCAGGTTAACATAAAGCATCTTTAGGTTTAACATTTAAGCATTTAGAGATCCTTTTGGTATCCTTTTAAGAGGAATGTGAATTATGGGTCAGTTGGTAGTGAAGCCTAAGCTCTTGGCAATTGCCATGCCACTATTTCATTTGGCCTATTGCTAAGCCCTCACCTTGTGAGTGTCAGCGTTGTAATTGAATTTAATAAATTGCCTCATTATGTGAGGAGAAAATTAAAAATTATGCGCCAACAGAGTAAACATTGTGCAGTGCTCTATGCATTGTTGTTTCGTTGTGCGTGTTGTCTTGTTGCATTTGTTTTGCATTCTGTGCGGTCATTTGGCCGACTTTGAGCTGGCCCTGGTTATCCGCCCAATTGTACGCTCACCATTCCCCTGGGGGCGCCACAGAGCTTGCAACACGGCCGTTGGCAGTTGCGAGTCGCAGTTGCAGTCGCATTTAAATGCACTTTGTGTGCGTGGCTCATAAATTCAGACGCGTTTAATGTTTGTTTTTACGGCCACGCCCCGCCGGCCCGTCCCGCCCCGCCCCGCATTTTATAATTTTTGTTCATTTGGAGTTGTGTTCAGTTTATTTCATTTGCCTCGTTTGCTCGCATTTGGCCTTTTTGTGTTTGGCTCAGCAAATTAAATCCGCAAATGTTGAAATAACCGAAATTTATTTATTTATTTACTCGATTCGCAAACAACATACTAAATTTTTTCCCTTTATTTAGACAGCAATTTCAACGTTTTAATTTCATTAAATTTCCAGCACAATGTAATTATCATTCTATTTTTTTAACAGTATAGTTCTGAGTGGGCGTGAAATGGGCGTGACACTTTAGTGACTCCAAACAATACTTTTAAAATATCGCGCGCCGTTTAATTGGATTTTATATGTAAATTAAATGCATTTCAGTTGAAATTGTTCTGTTACATTTTGACAAATTAAAAGTTGTGTTTAAGCTTTAGGCTGGTTCAAAGAGTATTTGATTATTAAATCGGTTAACATAATTTACTCAGTTACTTATGACATATGCTAGTAAAGCCTCCCTTCAGGCCAGAGTCATTATAATGGACTCTGCCTTAGTCTGTGTATAAACGCTTTCTGGGCTAAAAGAAAATCTGTGAATGCAGCTAACCGTTTTTTCTGCTCGCACTTTTATATCTCGCTGAGAGGCAACAAAGCTAAAGGGGAAAGAGAAGTGCTGCAAGTAGAAAGGCGTTTGCAAATAAAGCTGGCTGAGAGGCAGAGCGCTTTATTTATCCTTTCGGCAGCTTTCCGCTGCCATTGTTAATTGTTTGGCAATATTTTTGCAAAGGCTGTTGTTCAATTGGTTGTGGTTCTTTTGGCTCGTGGCGTTCGGCATTCGGAGTTCGGAATTCGGAATTCGTGAAGTTAACCTATAAATCTAATAAAAATGTATCTAAGCTTTCAATGTTGTAGGAAATGCAGAAATTTAGCACGAGATCCGCTTTCCAAGTTGACAAATCAACATCATCCGGTGGACAAACATGGAGCTGGGAATAGCACTGGGCACATCCCACTGGACAGCAGGAGCTGTGCTGCTGCTGCAGGGACGTGGGCGCAGGCAACAGACGTTTTGCGGCAGGCACATAAATCAGTTTTTGTGGCAAAACTTGAAAAATATGTGCGCAAACAAATGGCAGCCAAGCGAGGAGGAAGCAGCAAGGAGGGAAGGGGGTAGGAGGCACAAAAATAGAAAACTACGCCATGCAACAGTTAGGACATGGACATGGACAACATACACCAGAGGCAGAATCGGACTGGGACTGGGATTGGGATTGGGATTGCGACTGGGATTGGGACTGGGACTGGTGGCCGGACTAGGCATTACACACATGCAAATGCGCGAACACACACACACTGACAAGGACACATATGCTGCATGGAAGAGGATTTAAGCTTAGGCTGGACCGAAAGAGTAGTTCAAACAGTCGATTCGGTTTCAGCCAAACTAAAATATACTTTTTGAAGTTGATTTTGACACTTGGAAAACTTTGAGATAACAAATAAATTAATTCAGTTATTGCAGAGTGTGTGGATTGTTGCCTGAGCGGATATACCCTAGTATTGTCAGACTTTGGTGTAGGGTATAAAAATGCCTGTGGCATATTTTAATTTTTTTATATTTTCCGTTTATACTTTTCTTTTTTTGCCTGCTGACCAGCGACCAAAGTTGTCATACTCTTATTTTTTTTGCTGGCGAATTTGCCTTTCCAGGACTTTTGCCACATCAGCGTGTGCAAACCATGTGTGTGTGTGTGTGTGTGTGTCTGTTTATGGGGTGAGCGTAAGCATCGTTTGTTTGTTGCTGTACAAAAAAAAATAAAAAAAAATAAGAATTGCGAAAAAATACAACGAGGATGGAAAAAATCCGTGAAGCGGCTGCCGCCGTTTCGGTCACGCCACGTCAAATTGCCAGAACACGCGTGTTGTGCGTGTGAGGCGTGTTATTTGAGCATTTTACAACACTGAAGCGTGCTTAACGGCTTTTTGAAAGTGCTATCAGAGAGCACAACACAAACGAAAAAATGTTGTAGTCCAAAAAAGCAGAGCTTAAAAAACAACACAAATTGTAGACTCAGCAGCGCATAGAGCAACGCAGCATAAACATGAGACGTTTAGATGAACGAACATACCTATGCACTTAAGGGTATACTGGCCATATGTAATGGAATCTATGGGTATTATATAGGACCAGACAGGTGTGAAGCTCATGCAAATTCTCATCCAGCAGCTCTGCAAGCTTTGTTCAACTTTTGAATATGTTGTCTTATAGTTTAATGGTACAGGTTTGAATAATCAGTAGAAATCTTCGAGCTGAGAAACAAGTTAGAAAACAAGAAGTTTGTTAGCCAAGAAAAATGCTTTTTAAAACGGAAATTCAAATGAGTTTGATACGTTGCATCTATGAATGCAAAGACAGAACTGTCTGCAACTGATTGAATCAGCAATCGGAGCATATTTACTAACATTTGATAGCTCTCATTGGAGCTGGTAAATCTATTCAGGCTCATGCTGTTATGAGATTAAATTTATCGACTTTCTGCTTTCTTAACTCTGCTGGATGCCTGTGCAAGCCACATATCGTTGACAAAAATGTCAAATGGTCATAGACCATTGCAATGTCGTTGTCCAGTGCACTGCAGAGCCAGAAGGCCAGGCCAGGCTCATACTGGGACCCCTCATGGTCAACATACATAACTGCTACAGCCTGAGACAGATGCACACAAATGCCAGTGTCCATGATAAAACGTCAAATGTGTGTCTGTGTGTGTGGGTGAGTTGTGTTTTTCTGTGAGGAGGTGGCAGAGGTGTGAAAGTGTGCAACAACATTTGAAATGCAATTTTTTAAAGCATACTTTTATGGGCACGCAGGCAGCACAAAGGCCTCAGCGAGTTCAATGTTTGTTTGCCTTAATAAAGTGCTTTGTGTGGAATTTAATTGTATATTTGTTTGGCTTACTGACCAAAACCAGTTCGGTACGACTGGAACTTTGTTTGAGACCAGAACGGGTCAAGTGATACCTGGCAACAGTTTGCTTGGCAAATGAAATGAAATATGCAGAGGACATGTGTCTAAGTTGCGACGAGTTGTTCACGTAACTCGAGGCGAATGCCAAAACAAATATTTCAATGTCATGCTGACAATGTCCATGGACAAATGGACAGACGCACATACTCGTATATTGTAGTACTAACTGACTTACCGACAACTTTGACAAAGCCATATTGGGTTTTAGCCGTCACCGTGTTGATTTGGCACATGTATCGTCCCATATCCTCCTCCTGTACGTTGTTGATATGCAGAAACCAAGTGCGATGCTTGTCGTGTTTATCGTGCGTTACGCTAATCCTCGGGTTTCTGGTTATCACATGATTGTGCACCGTCAAAATGGCCGATTGCTCAAAGTGCATCCACGCCACCTGCAATTCAAATATTTTAAATGCAATTAACAAGTATTACGTGAATGCTTTAAAGCCTTTTGGCAAACATTATATCAAATGTTCATTTAGAATTTGAGCAGCTGACAAAAATGTGTGCATTTTTATTGGTAAACTTCGGTCCACCATCATCATCAATTTTTATGAAGGATTAACGACAAACGATGTCATCGCATGGGTCCTTTGGTCAAATTGCCAAAGTTCGCGTCGTCGACACATGTGAGAGCAGCTGCTGTCGCAAACTTTTCGTCCTCCATGCGTCATCAGGATGCGCATCCTGGTTGCCTACATTCTGCCCCTGCTTATGAAATAGTTTCACCCAAAACAACAAACAATTTATGTAAATTTAAGCGCACATTGGTGAGACGTGCGAAATGTGAAAAAAATATAATAAATAAAAGCAACCATTGTTGTCGATGCCGTCTCAATGATAAATTTTAAAACACACACATGCCGACAGAAGCTCCAAAAACATCCATAAGAAGTGAATAAAGAGGGATACGTGGATCAAGATGGTGAATATGAGACACTAGTTTAAGCATTTGCGGCACAGCAGAGACGTCGAAAAGGGGTTGGATAACATAGCTTGAAGTGAACATTAAGGAAAGGTAAATAAAATAAATAAAATAAATAAAATAAAGCAAATAAATAAAATAAACTCTTAAGCAAATCTTTATATTAACTGAAATATTGTCCTTAAGAAAGATGAGCTTAAGAATAAGAAACATTAATTTGCTGATTACTTTGCCAGCTGAACCTTTAGAAGAAAGGAAATCATATAATCCTTAACAATACAGCAGACAATTGTTAGAATTTTGTTTTAAATTCACAATTAAAATTAGAATTGGAGTGTCCTTTTCATGCTTTCAACGTAGTCTTCATCTGCTATGATTGATAAGCCGTGGTTACTACGCACAAGGGGTCCACTTAGCATAATTCTGCACTTTACTTGATAGCTCTTAGTGCATGTTTTAATGATAGAAAGTTTCGCCAGCTTGCACCTAGTAGTAGCTGGAATCGCATTGCTCTATTTTAGTGCCCTCTTTGAGGCCACCTCTGCTGTGGCAGGATTAAAGAAATAAAGTTGGGAATGCGAAACGATGTAGATGGGAGCTGTTACTAGCTGCTTACGACAGTGTCAGGCAACATAGACAGATATCGGTTAATTTTTCAATGTCTGCAATGAAAACGTGCGACAAGCCAGACGAGACAAGGACCAGAGCTAGTCGCCCTTGCTTCCAAGTAGCAGTCGATGGCGTCTATTTACATTGGTTCCTCGTCTGATTCTTTGGCATCTTCAGTTGAATAAAAGTCAAGCAGCTTTAGCCAGCTTAAGTAGTTCGCAGATTCCTTACCGCCCCCATCCCCCACCCACCACTATAATACCCCAACCCTGCCGACAACAACATCAAATATTAATGAAGCCACGTTTATCAAGCGCGTCGAGGTAAACAGCTCGAAATGGCAACCATGACAAGCTCTATGCAAAATCAATAAAACTGCATTAGCGTTCAGCTTTTGTTGCACTCGTCGAGTATTTAAAGTCAGAAGCCAATAAATGCACAAAAATCCACAGGCACACACACACACACACACACATACAGACATATACATATATAAAATATCCGACATTTTAAAGTGATGCCGACAAAATTTGTGAAAATTCGCTGCATTTGCATTTCGCATTTTGGTAGTTTTTGAGGTCATTTGAATAAAATTAATTAGGCTCATGTAACGCCAGCGAAAAAGTTGAAAAGCCAAACAAAATGGACCAAAGTCCCCTTCCTCCCTTGGCCACTGCCACAAAACTGTTGGCCAACTATTTGGGAATTGGAGCCGTGGCTGAGGTTTAAGTGTGTGACATTTGGCTTAATAACTGTCGGTTAGAAAATGTCAGCGAAAGTCAAGGCAAAGTTGCTTCCTGTGTGCGGCTGTGACTTTTTAATAGGCTTTCCATCTGCTATTAAAATTTTACGCATATTTAAGCCCATTTATAGTTAGAGTGTCCCATCCAAGGATTAGTGAGAGTAATCAGGACGAATGAAATAAATTGTCTGCTGCATTTGTATCCATTCACCATCCACCCAGACACTTCAACTCGCCTCGTTGTCGTCTTCCCAGTGCCGGAATCTCCATTACCCGTACAGCTTCAGCTACCTTAGCTTATGCCAATGGACTACTCTGGGCACAAATAGCTCGTTAGTAAAGTAAGTGGAGCTCGACAAGACCAATTAAACTTGATGCTAATTTTTACTGAACGAATTAAAAAAGGTTTGCACAAGTCTCTGTCAATTGTTGAAGCCCAAAGAAAAATTCTTAAATTAAAATATTTAATTTATATTTTCATTTGGATCATTCCAGCAAAAATTTAACTACTTTTCTACCCTTTTGAAGATCGCATAATCTTCTCTAGGAAACTTAGCAAAAATAAACAAAAAGAAAGCCACTTTATCAGACAATTCCCATACCGGGAATTGAACCCGGGCCTTCCGGGTGAGAGCCGGATATCCTAACCACTAGACAATATGGGAGATACCCAAAACCGCCCACAATTTCCTCCAACTAGCTGATGGTGCTATAAATAACAAGAGATCTATAAATGAAACACATATGTTTAGTTTAACGAGCACATTATAAAATGTTCCCAAAATAAATAAATACTCGAGGGAATGTGAACAACTTTATGTCTATCGATAATTTTGAATATACTCGGAAGTGCTCTTTTTTATGTAACCACAAGTAATTCTCTGAAGATAGCTGAAAGTAGACTTTAAAATCGCAGACGCCGTCTGATCGGAATAAGTTGGAGTAGTTTTCCATTTAGTGCGTTTGAAATCTGTGCATATTTATCTTCATTCGCATAGATGCCGTCAGAGCTGAGGCATATGCTGATGGCTGGTGCCGATAGACAAGACAGGGAATGGCCAATTTGCAATTTGCGTAATGGCACAAGTCTCTGTCTTTTGCTCTTGCTTGCCCAGAAACTACGCTACGAAACACTAAATTAAGTCATAAAATTTTAAACAACAACTAGCAAGAATGGTGGAGAAAAAAAAACTACAAAAAACTTTCAGCACGAGTTAAAATAAGCACACTTTATTATGCCAGAAAATGTTTATGTTTGGTTCCGGCGTAAACGGCGGCACCAACAAAAACAACAACAACAACAATAAAGTTACTAACAACAACAACAACAACAACAGGAGCAGTAAAAGACTTAACTTATTTTGGTATTCATGTTGGTGTTGTTGCTCTGTCTGGTTGTTTGTGTAGGCGTTGAAAATTGAAATACAAACAAAAAACATGACAGGATAAAAGTCGACAGTTTCGTCATGAAGTAGCTCGACAACTCTGGCAAACGGCAAATGGCAAATGGAAAATGGAAAATGGCATAGCAACGCTCGAGATATTAACAATTTAAGCGTAAACGTGTTAAAAGAGCGTCGAAGAACTACGCGAGTTAATTTACACGCAGCTCAAATATTTGCCTGGTAAGAAAAGCAGCAGCTAAAAAGAATTAAGTATAAGAAGCAGCCCTTTCGCAAGTCGAAGCTTGAATACTCTACCTTATAATAACTATGAAATCAAAAACTTTGCTTACTTTTCTATACTTCTAATCTTGCTTTGTTTCTGAATCGTACACAAAGTTCATTTAATTGTCATATAATTTTCTGTGTATAGACAATAGGATGGCAAAGTGTGTCATAAAGTTGAGATACCCAGTGCAAAAATATAAAAATCAATTCCAATGTAACCTGCCTGCTGGCGGCTACGCAACTATTTTGCATGCAAAGTCACGTTTTATTGCAGCAACGCGTTATTCGTGTTGTTGCTGCTGTTGCTCCTGGTTAAGTTTTGAGCATACCTTGCGGCGACACTAGTCGCTTAGGGTCTTCGGCATTGTTGGCTGGGTGCGGTGGGACAATTGTGTGCCAAACTCAAGGGTCATAAAATTATTACGAGCACATAACATGCGCTCCCAGATAAAAGATGAAGCGAAAAGCTCGTGTCTCGTGTCAAATGAAATTTATGCACGTTTCGACCGAAGCACATTATGGAAATTCAATTGCATGCAAATTTAAATTGCCGGGCACTCATTTATCTACCCACACACCATACACACACACGCACATACACATTGTGGAGCCTCAAAGTGTTCGACTGTTATGCATATCAGCAGCGCAGCCTATAAGTATGCAACACTCAATGAATATTGAGTAGTGACGTTGTCCAGTGGCTTCCAAACTGTGTGTGCATTTCGGATGCAGCCCAAAAGTATGCAGCATCTATTAAATATTAAGTAGTTGCTTTGGCCTGTGGCACAGTTCAGTGGCTTTCAAACAGCTATCGAGTGGCTTTACCTGATTAACTTGCACAGCGTGACCCAAAGTAATTTTGACAATTTGATTTTTATTTTTTTTTGCCTATCATGAGAGAAGAATTTTGCACAAATAACTTAATTAAGGTCAGGGCTTGGCAGTTGCCAAAATGTTAGTCCAGCACTTTGTTTGCCTGTGCTGTCAAGCGTTGAACAACGAACAGAAAAGCAAAGGCAACTATAGCAACAAATAGTTACAAGAAAAACAACTATGACTACAACTCATGACAAGCTCAAGAGCGGAGCGTAGCTCACTAAGTCAACAAGTTCAATGCGTTGCCCTTGTTGTCCAGTCACTGGGGTTTCGTTTTGCCTGTTGCTGTTCCCTGGACCTTGACTTGGTTCAGCTTGCTCTTGTTGCATGCCCCCTAGAAGTGTTCAGCTTAGACAGTGGCATATTAGTTTGCAACAGGATTTCGTGTCTGTCAGTTGCACATGTCAGAAACTCTATGAGAATGTCTCGAGTTCAAGTTATGTTATGATACGATATGAAGCTTACTCTGTCGTCCAGCTTTGAGTAGTCGGCTTATGTTGAAGAGTCAACAGGGTATTTGCCAGTTGGTCACACCTTTAACTAGCTGTTAATTACTTTTTTCGTAATTTACCAAGCATTGACTATTGTCTGGAGCTCTTTACTTACCTTATATGTGCCCAGATTCTTGACCGAGCAGGCCAATTTGACATTGCGTCCCGCGGGCACCGTTATATTATCAATGACGTCTGTGAATTCGGGATCTTCCTGAATGACTGCAATGAGAAGGGAGCAGAACAGATAAAAACATAATTAAGACTGTGTATTTAATTCGTAAGGTTCCATTTCGATATATTTGTATATCTTATGTATGTTTTTATATTCCCATGTAGACATGCCTATAAATAGTAGCTGCGCCTCGAAGTCGGAGGGTGAAGTATACATCTGGCTGTCATCTATTTTTATAGAGTCGTTTAAACAGATAGAGATTTGTGTGGACACTTAACAGACGTATCAAAAACAGATAGGCATTATTACCATTTTTGTAAACTGTTTCTTTGCTTCTTAACAAAAAGAAAAAACCCAAAAGTAAAACAGGTGAAAAACATTACAAGTTAAGGAGATAATTTGGTAATTTTATTGATTTAATTTAAATTTTTCAGGTTACAAAGAAAGTTTTAACGGCAAGAATTACTTATAGTCGATACTATCTGTGAAAACAGAGCTGCAGTTCTTTATACTTCGATTATACATTCCAATAGTTTCAAGTTAATCATCAGCTTATAAACCTTGTTTAATTAGCTCGAGATGTTAGATTAAACAACTTTTAAGCACACACTCAATCGCAGATTCTTATCCAACATTAACGTCGGCCTCAATCTCTGCAGCATTCAGATCCTCGATCATAGCTTCTAAGAATTGACACTTGACCTCTACACCAAATAGTTTAAGACGATCCTTGTTCTTCTCGCACCACTCAGGTGTTATTTTTACTGGTACCGTGACAGCCACACACTCAGCAACTGGCATTTGGCAAATAAATGTGGCCAAAAGAGCACAGCTAAGGATGATGAATTGGGCTCTCATCGTAATTACTTGAGTTACTTTTTAATCGAATGATAAGCTATAACCGAATTGATGGGCTTATATAGTAGCCGAAAACGCAAAGTTTACGCAGCTGTTTGCGAATTCGTCAAGCCAAATAATATTTGTTCAAATAAAGGCAAACAATATTATAGACTGAAGCATTGTTAGCAAATTGTTTACAAACAAAATTTAAACAGTTGTCTTTGTCGATATAATATCTAAAATAAATATTATTTGAGTTCATCAAAATTACAACAGGTGAAAAACATTGAAAGTTGAGCAAATAATTTGGCTATTGATTCGAGTCATATTTTCAGGTAACAAAAAAAGTTTTAACTTCAAGGATTACTTTTGGTCCCTATAACTAATAAATACTAATAGATAGTATCTGTGAAATCAGAACTTTTTATTTGCTTATAAATAATAATAATCTTTGACGTTCCTGATCCTGACCTTAAAAACACGATCGTTTAGGTATGATCTTAGGAGGCAGAAGTACGGCGCTGGCAGGAGTATTTTGAAATTTTGCTTCGTTAAAGCCAAATCCGCTAGGAAAACGTTCCGTGAGATGAATGGTGTTTTGGGGGATGGTACTCAATTACTTCGAACCGCGGAGGAATGGTCTCGACGATTCAGAGCCGCTGAAAACAGCACCATGGATAAGCCAGCCGGCGGAAGGCCTGTGACGACGAATACTGATCAAATCATGGAAAACATCGAGTTAGACCGGCCTGGGACATCTCGTGACATCGCCCAGGAGATGGAAGTTAGTCGCCAAACCATTTTAAACCGCATGATTTGCCGCAAGAAACCTTCTGGACCGAATCAACGCCTGCGATATGCTGCTGAAACGGAACGAACACGACCCATTTTTAAAGCGGATGGGGACTGGCGACGAAAAATGGATCACATACGACAATATCAAGCGAAAACGGTCGTGGTCGAAGGCCGGTGAATCGTCCCAAACAGTGGCCAAGCCGGGATTGACGGCCAGGAAGGTTTTGCTGTGTGTTTGGTGGGATTGGCAGGGAATCATCCACTTTGAGCTGCTCCCATATGGCCGGACGCTTAATTTTTCCAACTACTGCGAACAACTGGACCGCTTGAAGCAGGCGATCGCCCAGAAGCGTCCAGAATTGGCCAACAGGAAGGGTGTAGTGTCCCACCAGGACAACGCCAGGCCACACACATCTTTGGTGACTCGTCAGAAGCTATGGGAGGCTTTATCGCATCCACCATATAGCCCGGACATAGCGCCAAGTGATTACCACCTGTTCCTGTCCATGGCGAAAGCCCCTGCTAGTGTAAAGTTGGCCTCAAAAGAGGCTTGTGAAAAGTGGCTGTCCGAGTTCTTCGCTAATAACGAGGGGGTTCTACAAGGGGGATATTATGAAGTTGCCGTCTATATGGAAACAGATTATACTAAAAAGTATAGAATATAGTTTTTAATCGTATCAAAAGAGGACTCTGAGTTGAAGACTCGAAAAAGTCTGTTATAGTCAACACAGAGAACTCGAAAAGTTTCATGCAGAGAATAGTTAGTATTACAAGTATTTAGAGAAAGTGGTGTGAAGTTACGAGTACGTCTCAACGGTACAGAAAAGTTAATTTGGCTCAATGAGAGAGAGCAGAGATGAGTCAATTTTGCCAATTATTAATTTATGTAAAAATAGAACTCCCAACATCATGCGACGGTTAGCAAGGGATGGGAGGTTAATTAAAAGCAATCTACTGTGGTATGGAGGCAAATCAGTACCTAAAACCCAGTTACAGCCGCGAAGAAGAAACTTCTTTTGAACAGACTACCGAATACTGAGGAGACCACACAGAAGAGCCGTATTCCAGAATAGGCCGAACAAGAGAAGTATATAGCAGCTTAGTCCTATAAGTGTCGTCAAATTGCTTAGACCATCGTTTGATATCTTTTGATCGCGATATATTTGTCAAATTTCAATCTATAATCGAGAAGAATTCCCAAGGCGGTGACACAGTCTAATCTCTCAGGAGAAACCCGGTCGAGCATGTAATTAAATGTGTGAGGCGTACTTCTATAGAATGACATAGCCTTACATTTAGAGCAATTTGGAAACAACAAGTTGAAAGTAGACGGGAGATCGTTAATAAATAAATTAAAAAGTAAAGGACCAAGGTGGCAATCCTGGGGTACA
Organism: Hirtodrosophila trivittata; assembly: GCA_035045065.1. NCBI lineage: Eukaryota > Metazoa > Arthropoda > Insecta > Diptera > Drosophilidae > Hirtodrosophila > Hirtodrosophila trivittata. Next base: position 264,554 of record JAWNNK010000481.1, read on the forward strand.
CCAGAGGTAACAAAGACAGATAACAAAAAGAAAAAAACCAAAAGTACACCAGAAAAACAATT